>WEKX01028030.1:0-12317 GCA_013390025.1 Pitta sordida
GGACCCTCATAAGCCTATGGGACCAGAGGGAATCCCTCCGAGGGTCATGAAAGAACTAGCAGATGGACTCTGTACGGGTATTAGATGGTGAGTTGGACTAGATGATCCTTGTGGGTCCCTTCCAACTCATAACTTTCTGTGTGTGATTCTGTGTATTTAAGGCCATATTTTCTATTCTAAATGGCATCCTTCCATCTTTTATATCCTAATCTTAAGCTGCTGGATAATAGAAAAAAATCTGCCATACAGTGAATCATACTTCATAGGGATGTTACTTCACATCTTATCATTAGAAATTTTTAATGTTCAGTTTTTCTTTTTCACAACGCTCATCCGAAAACTCTATTTTTTCCACTTGATATGAAAGCTTTGAATGTGAGAAGTTAACAGGGTTTAACTTGGCCCTGCCAAGTTTGCCAAGACTTTCCATTGACTTGAGTGATAGATGCCCTAGCATTTATATGAACTGAACTAACTTAATGCTTTTTGATTTTGCTTTTGCAAAACTCTGACAAGCTTGCAGCTTTTCATGTTGGTGTTACTGTCTGTGCATGCTGGAGAAGCCTTTATTATGGAGTAAGGAAGTTTTATCAATTGTAAATAGAGAAACTACGTTTGAGTAACTTCATATGACTACTTGAGTGGTGGGTGTGTATGCAAATGCTGCATTTTCAAATTTAGAATCCTAATTTTAGCATAGCTTCATTCAACAGTGTTATATATACTTAAAAAAAATTGATCACAGATCCATAGCAGTAAGANGGTTTAGACTGAATGTTAGGAAGCGGTTTTTCACAGAGAGAGTGATTGCACATTGGAATGGACTGCCCAGGGTGGTGGTGGAGACGCCGTCCCTGGAGGTGTTTAAGAGAAGACTGGATGAGGAGCTTAGTGACATGGTCTAGCTGGGGGGTGTAGGGCTGGATGGTCCTGTGGGTCCTTTCTGGCTCGAGGTTGCCTGCTAGACTGTGAGGGAACTAGGTTTATTTTCACCACTCTGGGGCGTGCGTTCAGTCTCTGTACGGGTGTTAGATGGTAAGTTGGACTAGATTATCTTGTGAGTCCCTTCCAACTCATAATCTTCTGTGAATCTGTGAATCTGTGAATAAATATGAATATCCAATCAAGGGTAATATTTTCTACCTCTGAAATATGTTAATTACCAGTCAATAAGAAAACCTCTTTAGCCAAATAATATCAGTGTTGCCTTACCCACTCTCCTCTAAAGAACCTGATGCTCCAGATCTTAGTTCTGTGTTACAGTCTTTCCTTAGCAGTATTTTTTGTTATACAAACAAAAGTCAAACAATAAACACTGCGAATTTTCCAGATTGCCACATAAACAGGTGTTGTTAGTACAAGTCTTCTACCACACGTGTCAATTGATGGAAAGCTGAATGTTTCTCTGCTCATCTGTTGTTTCACTTAGAGCTTGTGTTGCTTTAGAACCATTTTTTACAATGTGTTTCTTTCCCATCACATGAAAAAGTAACAATGGTTTAATTCTGGCTGAACAGCGTTATTTCTCTCGATTCCAGGGATGGATTACCTGAGATTTTAATGTTACTTTCTCAGTCACATTTTGGTGTTGAAAATTCCAAAGTGATATTCCTCATTCCACAGTTGCCCATCTCATCAGATTTGTGAGGTTTTTTGCCTTATCTTAAATCAGGTGTCACACTCTGGCTCAGAAGATAATCCTTAAGTAACAAACTAGTTTCACAATATACATGGAAGTATCTTTGTAAGAAAGCAAAACTTTCACAGGTTTTCATGTGGCAGCCCTGACTTCAGGTGCATATTGCACTTTCATAGCAAAGACAGTCACTATCATCATTATACACCTCTATCAGGCAGGTTGCATCTGCTTTGGAAGAAAGCATTAAGCACAGATTAGGCACAAAGAAATGGTATAGGACTCCTTGACAGGGCAGATGGAGCTAGAACGTGTGAGTTTCTACTGCTGCTACACTGCAGGTATAGCTGTGAAGCGCCATATGACTTTGTACCCACACACCAGTAACTTTACTTGGGTCAGTCTCAGGAGGAAAGGAAAAGGAGAGCAGTTTCCTTGAAATGATCTTATGATATATACAGTATCTTCAAAGCAACTTTAAGAGCACAGAGGGGAGGAAATGTAAAGGCCTCAAATGACAACTATATACAAAGTAACATTTGAAAGAAACAACCAAGAATTTAATTAAGAAGGAAGCAGAGATTCAAAGGCAATTCTTTCATCAGACATTTGCCACCCACATTCAGAGTGTTGAAATTATCAGAGGAAAAAAGACAACATGCAAAGCAGAGGAACACAGTTTCAAACCACATCTATTATAGGAATGCACTAGCACGAACTTCATTTCTTTCCCACCACCCGTAGTTCTCCAGACCTTCCAAGGCAAATTTCTGTGATCTTCTAACAACAAAAAAGATGAGGTAGCCACTTCCAGCAAGTGTGCATAGGGCTAAGAAATTAGCCAGAACCCTCAGGAATCGAGTCAAGTGAATATTTTCTTCTTTTCGGCTCTCTTGCTCCTCCACTATTGCTTCCTGCACTTGTTAGAAAGAAAAGAATATTATGAATACTTTAGTGCACAAGGCCCTACATGGTTCCCCCAATTGTTAGAAGTCAATTAAATCTATTACAAAGATCCAAATGCACACTTGTGTTTTATATTTTGAGATGAGCTTATATTATCCCATAGAATCTTGTTTAGGCCCTGGCAAATTCTGGGAGTTTGGCTTCACAGGGTTCACTTCCCCTTCATTGACTGTGTCGCCACTTAGTCTAGTTACACTGGTACTCATCTGTCAAAAAGAAGCCAGCTCGTTCTGTCAGCTTGCTAGGTATTATGAGGATGAGTGACACAGAAGGATAAATGTGCAATTTGTAGTTAGAAAACAACTGTCACACCTTAAAAATGTGCATTTGTGATAAAATATGAAAAAGTTTCATTCTGAAAGTCAGCAATTCAGAATTAATGAAAAGAGAGTCCAGATGTAGAAATCCCCCAAAAAGGTAGATGGTGTAGTGCCTCAGACTCTGGAATAAAATATATGCCCCACATTTCCCCTCAGCCATGACTGGCAAATATTAAGACTCTGGTGTAACTGTAATCTCCACCTTCTACTTTTGCCAGCAAAGATTTTGCTCTGGAGTGGGAGCTAGTTTACAGCTTTTCACTTCAGTATAAAAATGGATGAGGGGATCACAGAATCACAGAATATTCTGAGTTGGAAGGGACCCACAAGGATCATCGAGTCCAACTCTTAACACTGTCTCCCTGGCGGGAATTGAACCCAGGTCTCCCACGCGACAGGTGGGGACACTTACCACTGTACTGAAGTGGACTTCGAGTCCATCATCAGCAAGTTTGGATGATACCAAGCTGGGGGCAAATGTTGAACTGCCAGAGGGTAGGAGGGCCCTTCAGAGGGACCTTGACAGGCTAGAGAAATGGGCAGACTCCAACAGTATGAGGTTTAACAAGACTAAGTGCTGGGTTCTTCACTTTGGACAGAACAACCCCATGCACCGCTATCGGCTGGGGGAGGAGTGGCTTGAGATTAGTGAAGTGAAGAGGGATTTAGGTGTAATGATTGACAGGAAGCTCAATATGAGCCAGCAGTGTGCCCAGGTAGCTAAGAAGGCCAATGGCATCCTGGCCTGCATCAGGAACAATGTGGTCAGTCGGTCCAGGGAGGTTGTCCTTCCCCTGTACACGGCGCTGGACAGACCACATCTTGAGTACTGNCCAGAAAGGAAGGTGAACTCCTGAATTATAATAATTGTCCTGTATGGTTCTGCTCTTTTTACAGCTTTTTACAGTTACATAAATTAAGTTCCTTGCTCATTTGCAGGTATCACAATAAAGCTCCGTGAGTTTATTTCTCAAAATGAAGCATTTATGTCAACTGGTTTGTATTCTTTTCCAAAAAACTTTTAGCATCCGGCCTTCGTAGGCAGGCAGGGAAAGCTGACAGAGTTTCAGTGCTTTTGGTCAGTATTGCTTCAGTACATATTTGTTGCCCTGGGATATTTTCTTCATGACTTAGAGGGACTCTTATGACTGAAGCTGAGAAGGTGGGCAGAGTGTGGTGGTATATTGCCGATGTTACTACGTAGCACAGATAGGAAAGGTGCTATGTGCAATTGAATAGTGCAGCTGGTGCTTAATCCTCCAGCTCTGCTACTGCATGTTGTCATGGAAACCTAGAATATTTTTACTTGTCTGGTAACATCTTGTCAGTGTAATCCCTGTACATTATTAGATTGAACAATAGATTTTCCTTTACATTCCACATAGGTGTGTTCCAGAGACCTCAGTGTAGAAACACATTTTTTTAGTCTTCAATATATAAAATACAGTCAACCCTCTTTCCCTTTGCATTCCCAGATAGCAGCCTCACATCTTAGTGGCATGATTTTTCAGCGCTTAAGGAGGCCCATTTCACAACTGTGCATATGTGACCTGCATGAATACTCAAAGTAGGCAGTCATTAATATGCAAATTCCCATCCCCACCCCCCAAGACACTGCACAGACCACTGGCACAATGATCACCTGCCCTTGCTGGCCTGGACTCACTGCCTACACACCCAGGGCATAGCCGCGCCTGCCCGGGCTGTCCCAGACTCACTGGTCAGAGCTCCAGGCTGCACCCACCTGTGCCAGCAGCACCCCAGGAGAGACAGAAGGGCTGGCTGGGCCACTGACTGTGCCAGTGCTGTTCCCATGGTGATGGACTGGCCAGGCACAGCCAGCCGCTCACTCTCCTCTACCAGAGCAGGTAGGGGGCCCAGCCAGTAGGAGGGCCGAGTGCGGCACAAGCGGTGTTTAAACATGAGCTTGTGCAGTCCTGGAAGCACACGGTCCCAGGGCTCTACACCCTGCCCCCATGGGTCTCCTGGACCCAGCAGTTGGGCATTGAGGTAAAAAAAACAACTTCAAATTCCTGCTTGCTAAAAAAACTAGTAAACAAACCTCCTTCTAGAAGTAACAATGCTTTGTGGAAAAGTGAGGTGACATAATACGTGATTAAGCTGAAATCTGTGTGTCTTTTACAGAAGCAAATTGGCCAGGGGTTGCGGAAATCTTGTACAAAATAGACAGAGGAGCACTGTCTCTTGGCCCTCCCCATATTCAGAGGTAGTAGCCAAGACTGATTGTAAAAAAATGGTCAAAAAAAGGAAATCCCTGCCGTGTTCTCTCCTGCTCTTTTGTCGATGACGCCCCCTCCCCCACCCCCCCTACTGAAAGGAGCAGAAAGGCGCTTGCATACACTCACTCTGCTGTCCCGCGTTTGCGTCCCATGTTACCATAGGGACTAGCTGCGACAGACACCAGTGCCCACCTAATGCCCTTTCCGTGGAAACACCGCAATACACACCAGACACATGCATACACAACACTCCCCGCTCTCACCCGCTGGTGACACAGGCAAGCCCTTCTGTCTTGTCCAGTGCCCCAGACAGTATTAAAGAACCCCGCACCCCATGTTTAAGTGCCAGCAGAGCTGTGCAGGTCGGCCCCAGCCCTTGCTTTTCCATGCCAGGTGCATCCACCAGGAGAGAACACAGCGGGGAGGGCTCAGAAGTCCATACAGCCCTGTAGTGCCCCTCTGCCTGCTGCAACTGCCCCACAGGGCAGAGGAGACTGGCTTCACTCCCCCAACCATGCAAGGAACTTCTGGAAATGCTCCGCAGCCGCTCCAGAGCTGGGAGGGGTGGGGCAACGGGGGCCAAATATGCATATTAATGAGCTGCCAGTCTATGCTGATGGGGGACTTCACAGAGGGGGGGTCAAGACCTGCAGTACTGTGGTATAGGAGATCCTTCACTGTTTTCAGAATGGTGTAACTCACACCTTGCACAGATTCCTCACAAAATTACTCTTGAAACGAAGACACCCTTTACATGAAAAGAGGTCTAAGAGCCTCCTGCATTGTCTTGCAAATTGGGCTGTATTTAATACATAATTTGAAAACAAAAACTTTATGTAATGGTAGCGAACATTTTCATACTGAAAAGGAGATATACATTCAAAATTCTGATGTCAATTCTTATGATTTGATAAATAGCCCTTTACAGATGATTTGTTACTTTTCCTATGATATCTCTTCTTTGTAGCAGGATAAAGTGTTTACATGAGGTCAGCAAGATATGAGCAACATTCAAAAAAGATTTTTTTGAAAAGTGCCATAGAGATTGGAAGCCATAACAAATGACAAAAAGGAAAATATTTTTACCGTAGAAACATTTTTCTAAACCTACTACTGTCACCACAAAGAATACAGAATATATTACACCTTTTTCTTACACAATTAAAAAAAAAATTATGCCAAGCCACAAAGACCCAGGAAGGTATACTGATGCAAAATTGATTTTAAGTTTCTAGGACTCAGGCATACCTTACACTTGACTTTAGTCCCATCTGATTCATAACACTGTGAAAGACAAATAGCATTACCTTTCCTTAGTGAGCTCTGTTTTACCTTAAAGCTCGTTGTGATAGAAGCAAACTTATTATCAGCTGTCTCAGGATTGCCAATCAGGTAGTCCCAGCTTGTGAACATTTTCCAGCTGAAATTAAAACTAGTGTCATCTCCACCACCTTCTTCATTTGCATTCCTTGCCATCCTACAAAAGCCAGAAAGACACAGAAAAACTTTGTGAGAACTAGTTATGCTTTCTGAGTAGATTGTTCCTAATTTATGATGTTTTCCTAGGGGAAACAAAAAACCAAACAACCTAACACCAAAAACGATATCATTCTTGCTGTCAGCTGCTACACTAAATCTATTCTTTGAAATAAGAGAAAAAGATGGCAATTTTAATATTTGGCAAATTTATGAGCTCACACCATACATTTTTGATAAGAAAGAATTAACACCTTAGCAAAACTCTGCTGGATTAAAAAACCCAGTAGAAAAAAAATAAAAAGAAATCTCTTCAATAGAAAGCTGTAGAGCATCTACAATAGGTTTTATTAGAGATTTCACTAGGAAAAGAAATAAAAATTCTAATAAATAAAATATTCTAAAACGATACAAAATTTCCAAATAAATAAATATCAATATAACAAAGAGCATAATATTTTAAAATAACAAGCCAGAACAAAACCTTGTTATAGCATATAAAGTGTCACTAATACAGCTTTCTATCTCCTATGCACACATTTATAACAATATCCATAAAAATCAGATTATTTCTTCAGACAAATATTTCTTCAGTTTTGTCTTAATCACAACTACAAAATTCTCTGTTTTAAAGGGTTGTCATTCATGTAATAAGAGCCATCTTGCTCCTATGTTGTTTGTTATCTAATTCAAACTATCCAACACAAAGTTGAAGTGCACTGGTAGGGTCCAAGTCATCTATCCTTCAGTAATATATTTATTTATTGGTCAGTAAAAGGTAACATCTATTTTAAATTGCACTAGTTTACCAGAGTTATGTTATTAATATTAGTATTAACACATTCTACATAAAACACATACTCTCAAGTCTAGGAACATAATAGTAAGTAGATACAATAATCCCTTGATACTTCATGGCTCAAATTTTGTGGCTTCAGTTCTTCATAGTTTCTTTTTCCGTGAAATGTTTTCTGGGTGGCATTGCCACCTAGGCTCCTCGGGCCCTGCTGCCCTCATCCCCCCAGGGCCAGGGCCCCCTTTCCCTCCGGCTGTGGCCAGGCTGCCTCCTACTTCCTTGGGCTAGGGCCCCTTCCCTGTGCCACAGCCGTGCCACATCCGCCTCCCTGGGGCCAGGCACCCTTCCTCCAGCCCGCAGCTGGGCCACCTCAGCGTCCCTGGGGCTGGACTCCCTACCCCCGTGCTGCAGCCATGTCACATCTGCCTCCTTGGCGCTGGGTCCCCTTCCCACTGGCTACGAGAATCACACACTTTGCCGGTTTTACTGTATTTACCATATTCACCCTATTTACCTCCACTTTGTGGACTTTGCTTATCATGGGATCTTTGTGGAATCAACCCTCTGTGAAATTCAAGGGATTACTATAATAAAGACAAATCTTTTGAGCTGCCATAAATCAGCTAGGTTTGGTTATATACAGAAGGATTGTGAAAAGTTCTTGGTAGACTCTTCCCTGCTTTTGGTTTATAGGCTGAAGTAATTCCTACTCAGGAGTGAGAAGAATAATGAAGAATAATGAATAGCCTTGTGGTTAGAATATAATTTCTTTGAGACCAGAAATTTCTCCCTTTTATGTTATGCACTGCAAGAACTGAAGAGACCCACACTAAATCTAAATATTCACATTAAACGGAATAGTGCATATAATCCTCACTACCTCTTCTATATAGATATTCTCTTTCCTTGTTCTCAGTATAAAAATGGTATCACCTCCTGGTACACTACTTTTACTTTCTGTGTCCGCTGTACTTCTTTCTAGAGACACAAGAAAGAGCAGAAGATGCAAGAATTGTTTATTGCAAATATTGGTCAGCATTAGTGTCATATTGCCAGATGGAAAATTAGCACATATAATGTATTTTTTCCTGAAGGATATTTCGGGACAGGGGGGGATGGGGTGGGGCCTCAGAATTTTACTGCTAGAAGGATGATTTTTTGGTCTGAGAGACAGTCATTGAAATAAAATTGTCTAGGACTAAGACTTTTCTAATCTTGGCAGTTACATTATCAAAAATATTTTAGAATATATTTTTTAGATAAATAATTATGATTTTATCATAATAGAATGATCCCTCGCTTCTTCATACTTCCGTACTCACAGCTTCAATGCATCATAGTGGCAGGGCTCTACCCAGTCTCGGTTGTATGGTAGATGTTGCGAATGGAGCAGTGAAAACCCCCTGAACCACTCCCCATTGCGGGCGGGGTGGCATCACTCCCCTTGCGCTCATTTGCCCTGCTGTCATGCCAGGATGGCACAGGAGTGGTACTGGCTGCCCAGCACTGATGAGCACATCCTGACATGGTGGTGAAGGCATCGCTGCTGCTGCCGGAGCTGAGGGGGCAGGGAGATTGGCATGGTTTACTTGCGTATGTACGATCCATTGCTCTTTGTGGAATCCTGAACCCCTGTGAAATTCAAGGGATTACTGTACTTCTTGCTCTGTGCAGGAAACTCCATTTTTCTCTATATTTACACGTCTTAGAAACCTGACCTGCAATGTTCAGATTCTTTATCACCATAGGCATTCTTTAAAGCCAGCACTAGACTTAACTATGTTATTGTGTTAGGTGGGCATCCTGCTTGAATCAAGGGTATCAACTGACTGAATTTACTGTTGCCTGTCAGATACACACAGCATTAACTTGCCACAGAATTAACTTGCCATATGCTTTTTCCTTTCTTGTGTTCTTGCTCTGTAAAATAGTTTGGCTCACATCATTAAAAGTAGAACAATTGAGTTTATTGGATGTTAATTGGAAAGAGTCTGGCAGCTCTCTTCCTTACTTTTTGTATTAATTTTTCATTGTGGAGTTCAGGAGAGAAATTATTTCAATCCTATTCACTTTCAGAACACTGTAACAAAACCTTCTGTGTAAACCAACAGATAAATAAACATAGGTTGAAGGAATCTTACCTAATTTTGACTTTGCATGTGATCTTGTATTGTCTTGTCCTTAAAATTATCATATTTTTAAAAAGAAAGCCTCAGGGGTCAGCAGTGGAATTTTATGCTCTTTTGAAAATACTTTATTCGAGATCCAAGGATCACTTACGTTCGAATGACTATCATAAAGCTGTAGCCAATAGTCCCAACTCCAACAAGGAAATACGAAAGAGGCATCCTGAACTTGAGCCAACCAATTGTTCTCTGGTTATTGTAATAACCATAAAAGAGTACAGAATACTGTGCAAAACCCTGAAAATTCAGAAAAAAAATCATAATGTTACGTTTCTCAATTATGTACATAGTCAACCATTGCGCCAATAGCAATGCATTGAAAAGCTCATTTCAGTGAATTCAAATCAGTTTTAAGTAAACCCATAATAAATCTCACATTATGATAAATGTCCTTTTATTTAAAAATACACAGAATATTTCATCGCAACTTCAAAAATTTTATCTTTCAAACTCTTCATGAACATTCTATCTATGATTTAATGAGTCAAAACTTCTTCATTCACATATTCCTGGTAAAGACAAAAATATTGTTTTACAACATTTTTTTAGATTACATACCTAATTTCCACATTTCTAAAATTAACTTGCATAACCTACTTGATATGAAATTCTCATAGGTATTCTTTTTCTAGCAGTGTTTTCTGCTGTTCACTGGGTGATCATTTAATATCTATTAACCTATAGGTAGCTGCATTTTACAGGTGATTGTTCAGTGGGTAGGGTTTTTAATGCTTAGACTAAACTCCAAGGTTGTACAAATTGCAATGTAAGTGTAATATTTTCTTGGCAATACAAAGGGTATCTTCTTTTCTGAGTATGTTATGTAATATGAATTTCCTTCTCTTCTAAAGTTCATGTTTCTGATTTTTCCAAGTACGTAACTTACTAGTGTAAACATTAAGTGTAAAAAATTTCTGGTATCTGCAGGGATCAAATAGCTAAAACTTCCCGATAAAACTTCCCAGTTCAAAGCAAGAACTTACCTCCTAGAAGAAGATCAAAGCTACAGCCTTTACAAGGATAGCTCAGTGCAAGCACAGCAGAGGCAAAGCTTCAGCTGGATGTGAGGATTTCAAGTCAAATACATAGTACACTTATACCTCTTCCATCGTGAGGAAAGGGACAGGCGACAGCCCTCGCAAAACCCTAACCTCTCAAAGAATTGCAGGTCATAATATGCATGCAGGCCACGCCCATTGCCCCACCTCCCAGAACTCTGCAGGGCTCCGGGCACTTTTTTGCTTTGCCCCTCGGGCTCTCTGAGCACGAGGAAGAAAAGGGAACCGTTTCTGAGCCTCCTCTGACTCGGGAGACCCCCACCACCCCAAGAATCTGTCAGCCTCTCCGGGCTGCCACGACTGTGTGCTCACAATGCAAACCCCGGCACCGTTTCCCCCTCCCCCAGCCCCGCGGTGCGGTGGCCCCGCACTGGCCCGTCCCCGGCGGTCCCGGCACGAGCTGCCAGCGCAGGATCACACCAGACGGTTCAGCTGCGAGCCGATGGCCCCGCACCCCACCGGCAAAATGGGGTTCAGCTGCAGTCCTGTGCACGCCAGCAGGGCCACATGGGGCGGGGGTGTTCAGCTGCAGCAGTGGAGTGAGCATGTCCCACTGGCCGCTGCGCCCAGCCCATCCCCACTTTCCTGCGTCACTGCCCTTCTCCGCCTGTAACCATGGAAACAGTAACATGCGCCCGCGGGGGGGTCAGTTCCCCAGCTGCGCTTAGAGTAACAGGGGACAGCATGACTCATGGCCCTCCCCGTCAGGCCGGGCCAACGACGCCTCACGGGGAGCTCCAGCACCGCCCCTTGGTGGAGCAGAGGCAGTACGCGCAGTATGGCAGTAAGAGCCGCAAAATTTCGCAAATGATGGAATCAAAACTGCAATAAATTCGCATCACAAATGCGTGAGGTCGTAATGGAGAGGTCCCAATACAGAGAGGATTCACTGTATTTGAATGTGTAATTGGAGGCTAGACCAAACATTATTTTGACAGTAATTCAGCAAGCTACTTCTCTTCTATTTTTCAGTTGTCTATATTCCTTAAAATTGATGACATTTTTCTCTTACATATATTTTCAAAACCTGCTCTTAATGTATTGCAGCTCTAGTTATATATGAAATGAGTCACAGGATTGTCTGAGAAACGTAATTCATATTTGTATGATAAAATCAAATATTAATGTATGATAAATATAAATATTATTAAAAATGTCTTAGTAATCGACATGTCACATTTTTCTTCAGCTCTTCGAGAGAAGCGTCTATGCATAACACATGTTGACCTCTGACAAGGGAAGTATTCTAAAAGAGCTCATTTCTCACTAATTGCTATTAAAGTATCTACACTAGTCAGGACACATTAAAATCCAATAGTAATGTATTTTGCATATTTTTGGTCACTAAATCATCCTATAATTCCATGTTAACCCAAGTTTCAATACAGTTTAATGCTGCTCTGGAGAACACCATATTATTAAAATGCTTTTTAAGCTACTGTGTTCTGCAAAGTCAGAGATAATTCCTGCAGTGTGTCATTCAGTATGTTTACATACTTTGTTCACTGTATTTCATCACAAGATTTGAAATAACCTTAGCACTGTAAAGACAATGGAAGATCTCTTGTACTCTTTTCTGAGATAAACATAAAAGAGTATTTGACTATGTTATTGGATCAGGAGTTAGTTGGATAACAGA
>WEKX01028032.1:0-24267 GCA_013390025.1 Pitta sordida
TATCATGTTGCTATATAGTCCTGTAAGAACTCACACCCTTCATAGCTTGCTTTTTTCACAAACCATTACATAAACTTACATCTTTATGAGTTTCTTTAAAAATTATGACACCTAACTTAAAGTCAAAATTGTCCCTGACTCTTCATAATCTTGATTTTTATCCTGTTGTTTATTTATGTAGGGTTTCTAAGATCATCTAGTCTTTACTGTCTATAATTACTTATTCCATGTCTCATACAGCAGAGATGAGAGCTCTATTTAATTTGGTGCCAGCCCAGCACTTCAAACTCACAACCCTGAAAAATGAGACATGGTGCTAGAAGGAAACCTTAAAAAACTTTATTTACAGACTTTATTATATAGGCTCACAATCATCAAAACCTCCTTTACATTGCACAGAAATAACGAGCTAATTTTGGTAGCAGACTTAGGTGCTACTGTGTTGGCACTTAACCTTAAAGTTGTCCTGTGTTTTGAAATCTGAAACTCTAGATGTTTATGTTTATATTATGTATGCCACAAAAAACCAAAACCAAAAACCCCAAACCCACAAACTGCTTCAACATTCTGTTTTAGTTTATTCATAAATTATTGAAAATATACAGAAGCAGAGAAACTATTGACTACAAGGACAAAGTTCTGAAGTGCAATACCGACTTCTGAAGACTTTCTCAACAGAACACGCTTTTCAACTACAGCCAGTGTTTTACACAATTTATTCTAATGTATTGATTTTTCAGGCCACAGCTGTTGTCCTTTGGACTTCATTCACAGCCCTCTGCTTTTTCTTGTAATCAATGCAACTAAAGCTACTGCAATATTTACTTCTGCCAACTTAGTTCACACAAGTCTGTTTGCCCTTTTTTTTTTTTCTCTTTGGCAAAAATATCTTTCTTCTAGCTCGGCTTCAAAGTCAAATCAAAACTTTTTGCCTGTATCTCTCATAACTATTTACTGTATAAATAAAAAGCAAGCAGGTACGAACGAAAAAAGTAAAGCTAATTGAAAAGTCTGATTTTCTTAAGCTTATAATGAGCCTGTTGCAAAGGCTGGGGATTTACTACCATTGCTGAGATTTTTTTAATATTTTCAATAGGCAGAAAATCTCAACTCCCCATGCATTCCACTGCTAGCATGCCACAACTTAAAGATGGAAGGCATATTTATCTAAGCAAACCAAAAATTGGCTAAAGTCAATGCATAAGAGTTACATTTCATTTAAATTCCCCCACTCAGTAAAAGGACAGGTGTCTCAAAATGGGTGTTCACTCTCTCCACAGGTGCCTCTTCCCTTCTTCCTTCTTTGACCCCCTCCAAACATTGCATTAAATTCAAAGCATCGGAGCAAGCCCAACCAGGATCTAGCTGTACATGTGCATGTGAAACAAAGCTGTCATAAATGTCACCGCACCAGGACTCCCAGACTCAACTAAATTATTGTAAAGTGTTCGGTATCAATCAAACATGCTCCTATTGTCAGAAATAAAGCCTAGTTTCTGATTTTTAAAAATAGCTATTAACGTCAATTGTGATTCAAAGTCAACCACACCAGGAGGGTCGTGGTTGGGTCTTGAAAATTATAAGTATGACATGACAGATGGTAATTGGAAGCTTTTGTTACTTGTGCAGCAGCAACACTAGCTACTCTACTGCCAGCATATACAAAGAGAAATGCAAGCAAAGCTTTAGGTCAACATTTCATACCGAGATAAGACACATATAGCAATGAAAGGGGGTTTGTTGTACAGGAATACGTGAGCCTCTAATCCTGGAATTTCCACACAAGTGAGACCTGCATTTCAGATACCTGGGTTAGTCAACCTGTCATGTGTAAGTTATTTCAAAAAATACCATTTTCCCTATATGGTAAGAGATGCATATAATAAATCCCCAAAACAGTCCTGTAAGGGAATACCCCCTGTTAAAACCTGTCTATGTACAACAAGCACAACCAGCACTAGACTGCATCCATGTAAAATCCACAGCATCCAAATAACATGGAGCAACAAATCAAGAAAACAACTCTTTTCTTACATCTAGCACTGCGCTCTAAGCATCAAGTGAAGGACCAAGACTAAAAAGCTTTCTGTCTTCAGACAAAAACAAACAACACAATTGAAAAGGAATTTCACAGAGATGGCCAAACAGTAACCTGAAGAATGTGCTCTTTAAGGTATAAACATGACTTGCAAGGAGGTTAAAGAAAAGAAACACATGGCTAAAATCACTTTAGCTGCATTATACATCAAAATATTGAACAGATTTTTGGCACAGGATAATAGTCTAAATTTATGTTTCATCACAGACTGCTGTACATCTACAAGGGAAAGGGGAGGCAGAGGCAATGACTCCTTTAAGGGGACACAGAAAAAACACAGGATCTTGTCACTGAATTGGTGTCTACTGGAGAAACCACTCAAAGTGACTCAAATCCAGCAACCCTTTCTCTGCTGCAAGCCAACAGAGTGCTCCTGAGAGCACTCTGGCTGTTAGGCAGCACTGTAAAGGAAGATGGCAAATATCACTGTATTACTTCCTACAACAAGAACACACCTTGTGATATACAACTCACATTTCTTCTAGTTCCCTTATCTCAGATGCTGCCATCTTATCACAGAATCACAGAATATTATGAGTTGGAAGGGACCCACAAGGATCATCTAGTCCAACTCACCACCTAACACCCGTACAGAGACCGAAAGCACATCCCAGAGCGCAACACCAACCCAGATCCCCCACAGTCCAGCAGGCCACCCCGAGCCGGAAGGGGCCCAGGGTCATCCAGTCCCACATCCCCCAGCTAGACCATGTCACTAAGCTTCTCGTCCAGTCTTCTCTTAAACACTTCCAGGGATGGCGACTCCACCACCTCCCTGGGCAGCCCATTCCAATATGCAATTACTCTCTCTGTGAAAAACTGCTTCCTAACGTTAAGATTAAACCTCCCCTGGCGTAGCTTGAGGCCGTGCCCTCTCGTTCTGGTTAGGAGAATTACAAGGTAATTCTCCATCAGGCTGTTGCCTCCCCTCTGTTTCCCCTCATGTGACAATCATCGCTGCCATGAATGACCACTGAAACTGATACTTGGTTTTTACCCCTGCTGATACCCTATTCACGGCCTAGCAGCTCCAGAAAAGCTCCAGTGAGGAAAAGTAACTGGCAATTTTTTTTACTAAGATGCCTGTCTAAATGGCGTTACCTTTTCACACCTGCTGGTGAGATACTTATTTTCCCTGTCTGTACTTCTGGTATCTGGTTTTCATCTGGCCCATTGATCTACGTACAGGGACTTGTAAAGTATCTAAAAAAAACAATCTACAAACCAGCCTTTGCAAAACTCCAGAACTGAGAAATCAGCCTGTTCAGGTCTTGAGGTTTAGCTCCCTCAAACTCATAAAGATCTACAATTCATGCAGAACTAACCTAACACAGCTTAGAATTCCCCAACAGCACGTCAGAACTTTTTCCTCTTATGCAGGCAGATGCAGTTGAGCGGCACGTCTACCACTCATCTCTAAAAGAGGCATTTCAAGGACTGCCAACACGTTTTTTTGAAGTCTCTGAAACTCTGTCCTAGCTCTCAGTGAGACTGCCTGCCTTGATCTTACAGATCTTGCGCGGAGCACAGCACAAGGTTGTAATTCAAAGCAGACACTGCTCAGTTGTCTAAGTCTCCCAATTAGTGTCCATCATGTGCTCTTCTCATCCTCAAAGGATGTACCAAAGCTGCTTAAGTAATAAACAATTCTTTGTCATCCAAGTGTCCAGGATAATACTGTCTAGTCATCGGTACCAGGAGATAAGCAAAGTTTCCTGGAATAAGAGGCAGAACACAGAGATCATTAAAACAAGAAAAGGTCAGTAAACAACTTGCTTTTCCTCAGACAAACAGGTGAGGACAAATAATTCTATTTTCAAAATCTGTTTTTTATCTGCAGCTTTCCAAGGGAACCCACCTCAAGCTTGCACAGAAGTCAGCAACCGAGAGCGTGATCCTGTTTATGAACTGCATAGCTCATGCAGGAAGGACAGGACAAGCAAAGGAACAATTTGACTGAGCAATTTTTTTGCAGTAAAGGACCTCAGAAGCCTCACTACTATCAGCCTTTCTTTGAATTCATATGACCTCAATTAAGACTACTCTGTTTTTCTCTTTTTTTTACAGTTTGAGGAACTGTACAGACAAAAGAACAAAACAAAAACAAGAAAATTTCAAGTCCTTGTCTGGAATTTCTGGACACTGAATACCCCTGGTCAGAGGACTAGCTCATAACTAAAATGCATCTCACAACTGTAGGTGCCCACACAACGAGAAGTGAATAGAACTGTTGGACACATGTGGGCAATGACTCATGGTACAGCAAGGGCTCAGCATCCATTTAGAGGAACATTACTTCTTACTGGGTGACATGAAGCAGATGCACTGAAGATTCATCCCTTATTGCTTATACTTCACTTGTAAAGGTTGAGGAAGAGACTTTGAAGAACATTAACTACATTACAAAAGAAAAAGTCAGTCAGTTGTTTATTTCTAGAGAAAGTGCTCATCCATCTAACTAGGAAGATTATCTAGCCTACACTATTTCTCATCCCACCTAAGACTAAATTCTGACTGTAAATTCAGTAGGTTACCAGACCAAAACTCCAGCCATGAGCGTGTCTAGCATTTATAATTAATTTTCCTAACCAAATCAGGCCCCCTTCAGCAAAATGTACCTTCCCATCCCATAATAAAATGCATCTTCAGCTGACGTCCCTACATAAATTCAATCTAATAGCTAAGACATATTTTGAACAATTGGAGCATTTTAAACATGAAATAATACATAGTCCAGCATTCATAGCAAGCTTTCTTCAGGCAGTAACCAAATCCAAATAATTTTCTTTGGGTTTCATTTTAACCAGCTTACAGATCTCTCATTCCTGCCAGACTGCAAATAAATGTAATTTTTTTTCCAGAGGAACACTATTCACACAATATTTCCAATTTGGCAGGAATAAGGATGTAAAAGGTACAAAATTAATCCAAAAAACCCCATTCCTAGTGACAGAAAGAGCCACTTTGGGTTCTCTGAACTTAAGCAAACTTCCTTCCTTTAACACTATATTTGGCTGACCATGCTGGAAATGGCTAAAACAATAAGCTTAGTGGAACTCCTCTGAAGGAACAAGGCAAAGGACCAGATTTTTCAAGTGATTTGTCTTCAGTTCATTACTAAACTGAGATAATTTCCAAATCTCACAAATCAGCTGTTTTAGCATGAGCTAGATTTGTTTTTCTTGTTATGCAAGATTTGGATTTGACATTTCCTTCCCATAAAGTTCTGTGCCACATACACTTATGTGAGGGGAACTGTAAGAAATGTTATAATTTCATCTTATGGTTTTAACCTATGAGTGATTTTTTTTTTTTTAAATAGCTAAACAGGTGAAATGCCTGAATCAATTTACTGTGAAAAGTTGCCGTGGATGCAGAGAAGGACAGGAGGTAGAAGGCAGGTGATGTCAGTTTGTTAATACAGTTGCTAGAAGAAAACATGTTTTATATGGGTAGTAAGGGTCATCAATAAAAATCATGGCCATCATAAAACATTGTTACAATATACATGTGACAACCACGCTGAGACAGGGCTTTCGGGTTTTTAACTATATCATGAAATCTGACATTTCCTAATGTCTTATGTCAGTTAGCAGTGGCAGGGCCATGTTCATTGTGTGTCTATTTATCTGGTTGCAATAAAAACATTTGAAATCCACTTCGTTATTTCAATTGTACAATCGAGTTGTTCAGAGCTACAATAGCATTTGATATCTGCAGCTGGGTTATGACTGTCATAGTGGGATTTTCCACTTCTCCTTGGAAAAATCCAGTGTGATGACACAGCTGAATTACAGCCAGCTTTCAGTTGCTCTTCAGACAGACTCACCTTGCCAGATATATGATAAACTAATAAATACATGCATAAAGAAATAAAACAAATATTCCATAAGTATGTACATATGATAAATGAAAAAGAATGCATAAACAAATAAATATTCCATAAGTATTTGGGGGAAAAGGAAAAAGTTGTCTATTAACAAGCTAATGTATAGCCTGGGCAACAACAGCAGATTGATAGGACAAGTGCTATCAATAGGACAAGTCCTATCAATCCAAGGTACAGTTGGTATCCCAAAAAATGAACAGAAACCACTATCTCAGTCTTCCTGATTCATAGCCATGCTGATCCACTGGCACAGTTGTAATTAGATATTTATTAGCAAACTTTTCAGGATCTTCTAACCTTGATGGAAATGTTATTGTAATGTTACTAGGAAGTAAGCCAAGAATGTGAAGTGTATTTTTTCATCGGTTAAGGATGATGCCAGTTTTACCAGCTACTGCTCAAATTAGGTCAGACGCGTTCTCAGTGGCAAGAGAAAACACTGAAAAGAGACCAGAGCTCTCCTGTCCTTCACAGAAATTACTTTGGCATCAAAGCAAAAATTCAAATGGGAGCCAGTTCCTTTTGCCCAAGAACTTTCAGGACTTTTGCCATAATTCTGCCAAGTAATTAAAAAAATAATTCTCAGCCTAAGAATCATGAAGTAAATCTATTCAGCTCAAAGAATGCAAAAAGGGACAACAGAGGGGACACAGAGAAATGACCTTCACTGTAGAGGGGGGAAAAAGTACCATTATGGAAAAGAATGTCTGTTGTAAAGAGTTAAAAGAATGACCAAGCATATAGTCAATAGTTAAAGAAGAAATTTGGGAATGTTACTTCAAAAAGCAGTTATTCCACCAAATTCCTAAAAAAACCAATAACTTCATTAATAGCCTGTTTTCTAACCGGTAATTTTTTTCCCTCTCTAGTTTTATCACACCCACCCATCCCACCATTTTCATTGGGTAAGAAAAGCCTTTACTATGGCTCGCCTAGAGCTATGAACCAGACAAACTGGTTAGCTGGTTTCTGGCAGACTGAGCCTAGAACAGGCAAGCTAAGGAAATTAATCAATTCTTTCTCTTCCAACCAGTCATGGAGGCTGAACTATTATTTTTATGGGTTTTTCTCCCCCAGGTGCATTTTTGGGAGGAAAAATAAAACTGGGAATAAGATGAATAGTTTGTTGTGCTTAAGCATGGCACAGTAATCAGCACAGACTGAAGATCACTAGCTTCACTTCAGTTGCATGGCTCATGCAGATTAATCCTTTAAATAGCCCTGAAGAGACAGCATATGTCTTAACACACCCCAATCAGCCATCACATGGCCACTGAACACACAGCTCCAGCTGCTGCTCCTATGACATTGAAGTTGTCAAGGGCATGCCAAGCAGCACTTGGAGGATTGGCCAGTACTTTTGGAGGGAGCCTTAACCGCTTATGACAGTGCATGGATTCCAGGAGCCTGGTAAGTACAGAGGAATCTGACGAATGGATCCAAATGACTCAGGTTATACGAGTCCCAGAAAAGCACAAGATACTGACAGGTCAGTCTTTTTAGTAGAATTATGTACTTCCTGGCATCAGGAAAGCACACACCGAAAAAAAAATATTAAAAAAATTGTATTTTCATCACCAAACTCTCTCCATTCGCTCTCCATGCCCACATCATGGGAAGCAGAGCCAGAATGAGTCCTCGGAATAAAAGAGTGAGTGGTCTTCTTCCTGTGCTACAAATAACTTGATAGTTTAAGTGGATAATACCATGAGAAACTGTATCTAGCAACAATGTCTTCCACACTAGGCTGTCATACCTCCCCCTGATACCCAGGCAATAAGGCTGTTATCTTTTGTGCCATGGACTAAACCAATCCCCATGAAACCGGGTACCTAATTGTCACAAAGGTAATTTAAAGCTTTATTTGTTCACCTTTACCTAACAGCTCAAGTGGACCACATGGTTCCTTCCATTGCTTGGACCTTGAATTAAGAACCTGAACAAATCTGTGCCACCAGCCTTGTGCTAAAATGCACAGAGCATTAACACCTGCTTTAGCAGCAAATAAGCATTCCCAATGAATGCTAAAGTCTGCCAGGCTGACGTAGTGCTGGACAAGATGCTTCTCCCTACATGCTTTAATCTAAAATAAGAGCCTAGGTAACAGGAGAAAAGTATTTGAAATGATGACTCCTTTGAGATGCTATTAACAGGTTTTCAGACTTCTCTATGACAGAAGTAGCAAAGATCGCAGGAAAAAGTGTCCAGAATCCTAGACTTGAGAAGCATTTAATCTCTCTCACTAATAGGAGCTTACTACCTTTCAGACTGTGTCTGCTCAAAGATAAGCAGTCAAGCGTTTGGAAAGGGGGTCTGCCTGACCACTGTGTATTTTAGAGCATTATTTGTACAACTTCAACTCCGTAGAATTATCTTAGCATGAGACTGGCATAACACGGTGTCTAATCAGCCTTATTATCCTAAATTCTCAATTGTTTCCTGTTAAGCTGCATTTATGTCTTAGCTGATTATCCACTTAAACTATCAAGTACCAATTATAAAATGCAGTAACATTAATGTCACAGATGCTTGAATTCAGAGAGAAGCAACCCCAGATCATTTTTGGGATAATAAGTTGCACTACAGAGGCAGCAGACCTCATTATGAAATGCCCATCTCTGTGATTTTAAATAAATAAATAAATGATTCTGGCTTACAAATTACTCATTCCTAAATAAGACTTCAGTGAGTTAGGAATAAACCATGGTATAAGTTTGCTTACAGCATTGCTGCAAACAAGGTTTATGCAAGTACACATAACAGCATTGGCAAGTGCAATTCCTCGTGCAGTCAACAGAAAAGTGGCTCTTTTAAGCCTTGTTTTATGTCCAGTCCTCATGGAATAAAGTCTCAATAATCTCATTTTCCTTGTGGAGAGAGTTCTGAAAAATTGAAGCAGTTCTGTCGAAGAAGACTTGCCATCTGTCCCTGTTCACTTTGCCAACTGACTCCTCATGTTCAAATAAAATTCAGACATTCAACAGCAAAACTTGTTCAAAACATTCTCTCAGCTTCTGAAGGTGGGGTGAAGTCAATCCAAAACACTTTGGGTGTGTTTTTCTGCTGCTCTGGCAGCGAGGGGGTTAACAGCTCAGTTCTTGCCTGAGCGCTCTGTGCTGCCATGGCCTTCAAGGTTATAGAGATAGAGGCATCTCTGTGAATAACATACTTGGGAGAGAGAGAAAAAAAAAGTTCAGTAGTAAGATGTAGCGTGCCAGCTCAGAACCTGCGTCGGGAGGCTGAGAGATTTGAAGGCCCCCAGGCCCACGAGAGAAGGGGTAGAGATGTTCTTCCAGGCATCCCGCTGCTGTTTGAGAATTGGACCGACCATGGTGAAAACCTATGGACCAGAGAGAGAGAACCAGGACCGCAGAATCCGTCTAGGCATCAAGACTGAAGATGGAGAGGTAACGCTGGACNAGGGTCTAAACCACGACAGGGTGTCAAGAACTGTCAAGATCAACGTGTCTCACTGCCTATACCTGACCTTTCATTATCATTGTAAGATCAACTTTCCAACCCTTTCCATACCCTTCAGAGAAGGCCAACCTGTTGTATCCTGGGCACTGGAAACTAATTATCAACACTTTTTAATCATTCAAAGCATCATTGTCCTGGTTTTGACAATTCCCAGACACACTTTGGGAGTTAGGAATGTACAGATACCACCCCAAGCAAGCAGTTTACATATGGTTATCATCTAAAAATTTAAAAGTGTTTCATTATGTAGGGATGAGTTGCATGTAGCTATCTTTGCTCAATGCCTGCAGGTGACCTCGAGCTCACTGGCCACATTTAATTTATTAATGTTGATGCAGCCACACTTGCTAGGCAAAATAAACACCTTCCAGATGCACCACTATAGCTTCTCCCTTGCCTCATGGCCTAATCTTAGAGTGTTAAAAGGTTAGAAGGGATCTTAAAGATCATCTAGTCCCAAAGCCGCTCTACCATGGGCAGGGACACCTCACACTAGACCAGGTTGCTGAAGGCCTTATCCAACCTGGCCTTGAACACTGCCAGAGTATGGGCATCCACAGTCTCCCTGGAAAACTGTTTCAGTGTCTCACCACTCTCACACTAAAGAATCTCTTCCTAATACATAACCTAAAATTCCCGTCTTTCTACTAATGGCATATATGGGCCTTATACAGCATAAAATGGGATATATGAACCTTGTGGCTCCATCCTGAATATCCAAGAAGAAACATGAATCAAAGTACATGTACTTAAGAGGTCAGAAAATCTTTTATTCTACAAACCTGGGTCATTTAGCTCAGTATGAAGAGGCTAAGTGTTTTCCCCTAGTAACCAGCAGCTCACCATGGGCCATTCAGCAGAGAGAAGGCTCTATCTGAGAAGACTCGTGTTTGTTTAGTCCACTTTTAAGCTCTGACTATCTTTGCCTTAGGTCCCCAACTGTCTTCCTTTCTCTGCATATTGCTTTGACAAACTCTTGTGTCTTCATGGCTTCCTAGCTTTCCCTTCATGTCACGTTACCTCTTACCTGTCTCCCTGCTGACCCACATCAATAGGCTTCTCTCTAACTGGTGTAGCAAAAATGCTGTAAGGGAACTATGTCTCCTATATCGCGCACCCACGGTCTTAATTCGGACCTGCGCAGCCCGACTTCTGCGTTGAATGGTGGCCGCATTGCTGCCCGTGCCCCCCCTGCCACCGCCGCCACAGAATCACAGAATACTATGAGTTGGAAGGGACCCACAAGGATCATCTAGTCCAACTCACCATCTAACGCCTGTACAGAGATCGAACGCACACCCCAGAGTGGTGAACATAAACCTAGTTCCCTCACAGGCTCACAGGCCACTCTAAGCCAGGAGGGACCCACAGGACCATCCAGCCCAACACCCCCAGCTAGACCATGTCACTAAGCTCCTCATCCAGTCTTCTCTTAAACACCTCCAGGGACGGCGACTCCACCACCTCCCTGGGCAGTCCATTCCAATGAGCGATCACTCTCTCTGTGAAAAACCTCTTCCTAACATTCAGTCTAAACCTCCCCTGGCATAGCTTTAGGCCATGTCCTCTCGTTCTGGTGTCGTCAGCCTGAAAGAAGAGGTCCACACCGACCTGGCGACAAAGCAAGTGTTCGGAGAAAAGCTGCTATAATCATCTAAAAAGTGCCATCCTGAAGCTGACCAGTGAACCATCTACCCAGGACTCATCTTCAAGGAACAGCACACTTGAAAAAGCCTTTGTATTTCCCCTCAGGATGTAATTCTTGGGTATTGAAATTCTTCCATTTTAAAATGCCAGTGGCTTAACACTCTAGAGCTAAGGCTCCAGAGGAGAGAAAGAATGTATTTTGATTGTAATGACAGGATAAGAGCACAAAAGGAATTAAAGAATCTCAAGAAATGACCCCTTCTCCTCATGCTTCTCCCTCTTTCCATGTACTAAGCTGCATATGGCCCCGTATTTGTTGCCAAACCAAAGTAACAATGTAAACATATGAAAAGTCTCAAGAAATTACTTAGCAGCTCCCAGGGGACTTCTTCCAGTTCTTTTCATGGCGGCAGTAACGCTGTGCTCTGTAACTGCACTAGGCTGACCTTCATAACTACATTTATTTCTACATCTGTACCTATCTACATGGAAATCTTTTCATTCTAATTTCCCAAAGCATTTTACAAGTAATCTGAAGAACCATTTATTAAATCAGGTAACATAACTCTCTTATGGATGGGCATGCTGAAGAGCAAAGGTACTTTGTGTCAGAGATCAAATCATTTAAACCGAGAAAATCAATCAGCTGTGAAGTTGGGAACCCTGGTTCCACCTCCTCCACTTGCTCAATTTGCCGAGACACATGCATATCCCTCAATCCTATTTATTTTGCTTTCCACTCTCCCCTCCATTATTTTTATTTCATAAGAAAAGTGCTTTCGTCAGCACAATTCTTTAACGATTACAACAAATGGGACTGAATATCTAGCATCTAGTTTCAAAACCAAGCATAAGGCATTTGCCTTTTTTGGTTTGTTTGTTTTTAATCCTGCAGAGATAATTAGGTTGCCGGAACTGAGAAGGATGGTCAAGCAGCTTCACTTCCATAGAGCTGGGAAGAACAAAATTTAGTGGATGGATCTGCTAAACAAGCAAGATAAATGATGGATTGTACACACTTCAGTCATCACTTATGGTAGCTACTTTAAGCAAAAATAGGAGCTACAGAGGCTCAAGTTTTATAACTTCTTCAATATGTTTTTCTCTATTACTAAGAGAAGAGAGTACAAAAACTTTCTACTCCGAGAAACAGCTCACTAGAAACACTTTCACACTGCAAATTATTTCTGGAAGAAGTTGAACATGATTTTGAGAAAAGTCAAGGAAGCTTTATAAAAGTCATCTTTTAATTAAAATTAAAGGTTTAGTTGAGGAGTTAGTCTGGTGGACTGTGAAAAAGAAAAGAGGAGAAACAAAAAGTTTAACCTGGATTAAGATGACTTATATGAGTAGGTTGGCCTGCCAATTCTTTCAAGTAAATTAAGAGTTATAAAAAGGGAAAAGACTCACAGTACAAATCAGCTTCTCCCCCCCCAGATTCCAAGAAGATTAGCAATTCTGGTTACATGACATGGACACTTGTCTAACAAGGGACAAAATCCACAGTGTTTCCTGGCTGACAAGCTACTTGCCACTGAATTTTCCCAGGAGGTTGGAATATCAAGCTCAATGTTTACTGCAGAGCCCTTAAAACAATCACTTAATAAACCACCTAAAAAGACTCTGTGTAGCTATAAAAGGGGTAAGCAGTGAGAACTTGAGGTAAGAAGTCTTGTTGACTTGGGGAAGAAGTCTTCCAGCAAAGTGCCTCTTTTCCCTTTAAAAGCTCTGTTAGTTGAAATAACATGTAGTGTACACTTACCCACTCAGGTGGTTGTGCTGCCCTGCAGCAAGAGACGGTCACATTGTTACATGGCAAATGTTCAAGAAGAAACACCTCTACTTTTTCTGACCCTTGTAAGTCAAGGGGTCATACACCTTCTCTTCCAATTTCTCCACTCATCCACTAAGGTTTATAAACTGCTCCATTATTACATGAAATACACAGATTCATCTTGACGAGCTTGGAAAACGCCATTCTACATTGATGAACTGCTTACTGCAACAAAGAATGAACCTCTTACTGAAACTCATGAAGAACCTGAACGTTACCTAGATAGAAGGCGGAAATTACGGGTAATCTGTCCTTCAAGTTAACAAAAAGGGTATTGGACAATGCAATAGAAAATAAGACACCAGAAACAACACTGCTTTGGCATGGCAATGAATCAAGTTATCTGTCACCCTTTTCATCATCTGCTGTTGAATTATGTGACTTGAAAGACAGTACAAATACATTGTAATTATTAATAACAAAAAAGCTCTGAAACTACTGTTATTTCATTTCATAGATCAGAACAGAAAAGTTATTTTGAAACCTGATTCTGATACTCCTGTACATACCCAATAGTGAACAGGCCAAAACTGACCTACTGTAATAACTGAGAGAAATTCAAGAGGACACTGGTTTAATTACATAGCTGGAAATTACATGGTGCTGAATCAAGAACAAGTACCAGAAAGTCGTCTAGTTTTTAAGGTAGTTTATTATCTTATTACACTTCCGTGGCACTCTGTCATTAACTATTACATTTTGAATTATGGCTTCACCGAATAAAGGAGAATAAAAATATTAATAGCTTAATTTTTCCTTCCTATGAAGGCAAAGGAGTAGAGAGAAACGCTGTAGAGAGGACTAACTAGTATGTGTCATTCATCCCTGAACATCCTAGAGTGTTCATTAATTTTTTCTGATTTGAAGTAGAGTATAATGTGTCAGCATTTTAAATACACAAAAGTGATGCTGAAATCAAGGGCTAGTGTTTTGCAGCAGACTACAAAAATATGACAACATAACAACACTGTTGTACTGCAAAAATGACAGAAGAATTCCTGAATGTGGGCAAAATACAATTTTCAAATGTGCTAAACAGTGCTGTGGTACAAAAAGAAACAAAACTAATATAACCTCCGATAAAAGAATTCCAACTAAAGAGACTGTACAAAAACACTGCAGTTAAAACTATGATTATTAATAGCATAGGACAAAAATCATAGGACATTGACTCATGAGTAAATAGAAGAGGATGTATCTGATTCAAGTTTATTCAAATAGTTCCAAAACAAAAATAAAAAAAGCTGCTTTATCATGATGAATGACACCTTCTGGAGAAGCATATATTGCAACTTTATTCACACTTCGGGGTACCACTGTTTTGTAGACAAGAAACCAGAATTGTGTCCAACAAAAGTCATGCTTACCTCTCTAGGGTCACTGCAGGACCCCACAGTTTCTAATTAACCTATTTTTTTTTGCTATCAAATCTTTTGTCATTCTCCTGCAATCAGTTTTGTCCAAATCATCAAAAACACACAGGGCAAATAAATCCAGGCTTAAGACAGGTCCCAGAAACCAGTGAACAAATGCGCACAGAACCTGTATCTCTGTAACAGTTCTTGCCCCTACCCTCACAGCAGTACGGCATCAGCTAATTTTCCTGTTACTGATCAGTACTTGTGGTCAGTGTGTTATTTTGGAGTAGTCGGTATGTCACTTTGAATTATAGTGATGCTGCAGCAAATCAGAGGCCAGTCTGCAACTTACTAACAGGAATTGGGCAAGTCCTCTCAAAACAACATAAGCTTTCATTAGCTTCTCATCACATTTTATATGCCATGAGGGAGATCAGAACGGAATCTACCTCTGCAGCTAGTTACTGTATTTAGAAAGGTTCTGCAGTGCCAGGATGCAAAGTGGTGGATTACTTCTGACCTTTACCTAGTTACATGTACACATGTGCAGCGATTAACTATGGATGGTAAGCTCCAGTGATAAGAAATCAGCTTTAACAGTTTTTGGTGATCACATTTTGAAATTTTCCCCACATCTATCATGCAAAACTTATTATATGAAATTAAAAAATGCTGTAATATACATTACACCATAATCCAAATGATATTAGAATGTAGTTGTGCAGGCTCTCTAGAGAATGGGAATTTTAGCTTTTAACACAAAAAAATTGAGCACTGTGACAAAGGGACAGGGGAAACAAAAAAATGGTGGTTGATTTTTGGTTGATTTTCAATATACTAAACTAACAGAACGAAATTGCTTTGCACATCAGTAAGGGCACTCTGTTCAAAAAAGGTGCCTGAATGTTGTCAATTGTCATGCACTAGTAACTACATGGCAAGTAGTTCAATATGATTCCTAGTACAGTCGTTCCTCTTGCACTTCGCGCCCCCCATATTGCAACTTCAGATCTTAGCGGCATGATTTGTTAGCAATGTAGGAGACCCGTTTTGCAACTGCATATGCACGACCTGTTGCCGCAGTAGTGGCGGCAGCGGCGGTGTGGGCTGCACAGGCGGCAGCAGCAGGTGACGGCGGCGGGGGCAGCAGCATGGGCGGCGGCACGGCCACCATTCAACGTGGAAGTAGGGCTACGTGGATCCCAATTAAGAACGCAGGTCCATGTTATAGGAGACCCAACTGTATACTGAACTTAAAAAGACAGTGCTAACGCCCCATGGAAGAGATTTATTATTGCCCTTCACTTAAAATTTGATTCACAGCTAGACTGTTTCACTGCAACAAAGGTAGAATCGAGGTGGGTTAATACATGGAAGGTCCGAGGGGAGGAAGCACAGTACAAAGATGAAATCACTCGCCCAGGAGTTGAGAAGTATGATTTCTATTTTTAGCATTCCTGTTATCATAGCATTAAGACTTTAGGGGGAGGATATATGACACGTGATGGGGCTAGCTTCCATGATTTTACCCAACACGGTACTTCCACTCACAGAGTGTTATTAATTCACAGAATCAGAGAATCACACAGAATATTCTGAGTTGGAAGGGACCCACAAGGATCATCGAGTCCAACTCTTAACACTGTCTCCCTGGCGGGAATTGAACCCGGGTCTCCCACACGCCAGGTGGGGACACTTACCACTCTACTAAAGTGGATTTTAATTACAATATAACTAGTCACAGAGCACTGCCTAGCACAGGTCAGATACTGCCTCAGAACGGTATTGTGAAGTTTAATTAAAGCACACAAAACATTTGGAAAGCCTGAGATTACATCACTGCATCCCTGCAAGGTAGTATGCTGTAGCTACAGAGCACTATTACTGAAAGTTCCAAAATAAACTAGCAAATGATCCCATTGTTGCAGAAGTTCTGAGTATTTGTCATAACCAACTAATGTATTTCATATCAGACAGGGAAAATGAAGGCGATTCAGTACAACATGAGGTTAAACTAGAGACAAAAAGCATTGAAAAAAATCCGTGGAAAAATTTTCACAGCTACCCTTCCTGCAATGTTTCAGTGAGTTCTCTCGTCACATAAAAACTTACAATTAGTCTATGAATATCCCCCGAGGATATCTATCCATGTCACATTTCAGGATACTAGATTGAACACAGAGCTTATGTTACTTGTGCAGAGTGTGAAAAACTTCCCACCCCCTCAACACCTTCCCCAACTCTCTCTCCCAAGCTCCTGCCTCAGCTCCAAACCTCAACAGCTGTGCTATCAGACTGAGTGTAAGAGTGGTTTTGTACTATTAGATGCTGATATCTAAAATCACCTTTCCTTTTAGAAAAAAGTCCCTGCAGGCAGCCTTGTATCCAAACCTAATTCTTACGGAGCCCTGCTGGTACTTTGTACATTATGGTTCTTGAAAACTAAACACACATTTTGGCAAGTAGCCAATCATTTAATCTGAGATACAAACCTCCTACTCCTTTAATATTCTAATAGTTTGTACATCTCATACATAACAACGTTCACCTACAAATCGTAAAGCACTTCCAAACACATTTCTGGGCTGCAAAATCACACCTTCCATGGTAAATACACCATTTAGTCTCATATTTTTATATTTTATATTGATGGGGATAGGTCCCAATGGTAGCCTTAAATCAGTAAAGCTAGCTGTCTAGCCCTTCTGATAAATACACCAAGAAAAAAATCTATGTTTGAGTTTAAGATACTAAAAGCTTTTAAAATTTGTTCATTTACTAGCTTGTTACATGGGAAACTTGACAGTAGCAGCAGAACCATTCTCCTCATTTGCATTCAGTTATTCCTTTCACTACAAAGAATTACAAAATATTTAAAAATGGCTCTTTGATACAAACACAATTTTTATACAAACTTTATTCATATAAAACCAATTTCCCACATTACCCTGTGCTCCATTGAAACAAATACACACCTTAGATTAGTCTGCACCTCTGATACCTCAGAGTTAGAATTTCCTTTCTTGTTTAGAGGGGAAAGATATGCAGGAAAATAGGGAAGATGGCTTCTTCTATACCTGGACACTTTTGCTAATCGGTGTACACAGTCTTCATATTCTAGGGACATTTTTAAAGAACACGTCCCTTACAGGCTTCATCACACCACTTTCATGAGCTTTTTCTACCTGCTCAGGAGAAAATCACAACACTTCTTTCCCAGCAGCTGCATATGTAAAGAGAGAAAGAAGGGCTGTTTCATTAGGACTGCTTTGCTCTGATCAGCCATGTGTACAGCACAACTCCTCTATCTTTCTTTTATTTCTGAGGTGACCTTAAAATATGTGGTGCCACTTACATCAGAGAAATCAGGCATTAGGATTTCTCAGCCTATTGCTGGGTGAGTTATTGAAAATTACCACCTCCACTTCTTGTTAAAACTTCTTTAACAAGTTCTGAATTTCCTTTACTCCTCCAAGCCTGGAAGTCAGGTGTCCTGCAACTTGAATCACATATATACATATATATATATACACTAGTCCCTCAAATATTGCTGGGGGTCAGGTCTGGAAAGATGTCACAACAAGTGAAATATACCGAGTAGCAGTAAAGAAGGTAAAGATGTGGAAAAAACCCCCCACAATGTATTGAACTCGTGCATGGTGAACCATGAAGTAGCGAGGAACTACTGTAAATACATATAATTGATCCTTCAAGAGACAGACATGCTGCTATCCATGCCTAATAAGTTTAGCACAAGACTATATGAATGGTAGAATAATTTCCTTGCAGACTAAGAGACACCATGTAAATCTATTTGACATGAAATTGGATAAGAAAGAAAAGAAAGCGACCTACCAGCCTGAAAATGTGCGTGGTTTGGGGTTTTGGGTGGGTTTTTTTAGTGACCGAGAAGTCTAATTCCACTTTTTCGCAGAACAAAAGTTCAAGAGATGAGACAGTCCCAGGAGGGAAACACAAAGAAGATCCCACTTAATGTAAAGCTGGATAAAAACAGAATGATCACCTGTAAGCAGACAACTAAAATTAACCTGGAAAGGTGCAGTAAGGATGAAGGAAGAATTTCAACAGCCTAAGGGGAAGAGTGGAATATGTCACATTCTCTAAAAGTGGAATATCAAGGCAAGACATAAACAATGTCTTACTTTAATGAATGATGAAGAAAGATGCAAACTACTACTGATAAATAGAAAACTGAAGAATACAGTACTATTAAATTGCCAAAGAAAGTGCAAAACAATAATGTGACAGTTCCTGCCAATTGTTTCCTGACAATTTCCATTCTGAAAGCTATTAGGTTGTGTGGCAGAGTCAGGAAATAAAGTAAACAATGTCTACCTAAGACAACATCATGTTAAGAGAGATTCTATTCAAAGACATGAAGGTGACATCTCAAAAGAGAAAGTAACAATTAAGAGATCCCAAAAGATAGAGCAAATTAACGTATCTGTTGTGATAGGTAAAACATCCTTCAATTTAAAGAAAAGCTCTGAGAATAAGATTTTACCTGCACTATTTTTGGTCGTCTCTACCACGGTTGCCTTTCCCACAGGATAACACAAGAGCAGCTATTAGACCAAATGAGAAAGCAGAATAGAACAAGATTGCTCGCTGAAGTAAGGCTTAACTTTGAAAGTCTGTTTTAGAGAATGGTGTGGAAAAATGCAGAGCAGCTGGACCACCTGAAGTTTATAGACAACGTATTCCACCTCCAAGATTTGACTAAGCTGAGCAAGGAAAGACAGCAGAAGATGCAGCTACATGAGCAAGAGGTACCATTCTTCAGAGTATTCAGCAAAAGAACTAGGACAAAGAACATAACTTTCAGAAAAGCACCAATCTTTTCTTTGAATGTAAAGGAGAACAAGTTATGACACTGATGCATACAAAAGACTGCCACAACAGAGGATTCAGGATATTAAATACTTCATTGGTAGTTCATTAGGAAACACAGACAATGCTGCCTGCTGATTATATTGTTCAAACTAGACCAAAGCCATATACGTATTAGTACTCTGCATTTTTAACAATCTGGATATTCAACAATTGCATATGTATTTCCCACCCCCCAACACTTATTTCATTCCTAAAGTCAAACAAAAATAGTGCTATTATTCCATTTCACCAAAGAAAAGATTTAAAGTGGCTAAATTTGGGAATTAGCTAAAGCCATGCAAAAAACTCCAAATCAGATCTTGTAGGTAAGACCATGATCGGATCTTGTTTCACTTTCTAACAGAAAAGACCACTGTCCATTCTTCTGACTAGATCTACAGTGTGTCATATATATCCGTTTCCCATGCCTATACACATTTAGAAAGAAGTCAACTATTTAAATTTGAATCCCACATTGAAAAGCATGAAAATGGGCTTTTATAGAACATATGGAAGTCAAAATCTTTCCCCAGTTTTTAAGCACTTTGATTCCACAACTCCGCAGTCAACTAGCTCGTCACAGCTATTAAACACCCCACACTACGAGCAAAAGAGGATGCTGCTTTTCACTTCTGAAACTTAATTCGATGTGCTTCTGCCTTCCTATTTGCAGGCATCCTTTTGATTTCTCAGTACTGATGGTGGTGTGCTAAATACCTAAAGACAGTTTTTGAAAAGAATGTCACTTTGCGGTTTGCTTTTACAAAGGCTTGTTTTTAAGTAGTTTAACAACTAACCAAATCTAAGCAATTAGCACATGTATGTAAATAAAAGAAAAAAAAAGGTTATAACACAGACCCATAAAAATTCACTTTTAGTAATGTAACATGTAATTAAGAGCACAGATACAAAAATCAGGTTCACATATTGCACACATTTTCTATACTAACTTCATTTCCCATAGAAGGATCTTCATTTACAGGGACCTCTTTAGCACAACGAGGTGCCGCTGTCTCAGCTGTAACCTCACCTGTGCAGACAGATTAAAAGTTCAGTTTCGCCTCCCTCTTGTAAGAAGCTGAATCCAAAACTGAGTCTCTCTTGAATTTCTATCGTTCTCTGTACTCCATTTACTATTTTTTGTTCTCTTCCCAAAGAGCAAACAGTTGAACTGAAGTGTGACTTTTATACTCACTTTAAATCTGACCTAGAAATGCACAGCTGAAATTTAACAGACTGATCCTTACTCTACCTGAGGACAGGAATGGTATGTCCTACTCATTCTGNGTTATTGTTTACTATTAGAAATACTAATCAAACTTGTCAGGGGTGGATCATCAACTGAAGTGAATTATGCCGATTCAATTCAATCAGCATGAACAAAATATTATCAAAACAACTCTATTTTTCATCTATTCATCCAGAAATAGTTGCCACATCTCACAGACTGCTTTGAGAGATGACTAAGTAGCAACAAGTGTTTTGGCGTTCTTTACTAAGGAATACTGAATACTCTCCTGGTAAAAACTAATTAAGAACAAAGTCATAAAAATGCCCACATCAAAGCTAGAAAAAATGCATTCTTTTTGACTGTTTAGACTATGATCCTGTCTCATAACCTTTTCCTTTTGATGGGCTTTGAATATAATGTTCTGTGACTAGTATCCAGTGTTAGTAGTCATTGAGGCAAGAACAAACAAACATTATTAGGTGGCTCTGTTGTTATTTCTAAATCTTATGTCTGTTTTAGGAGGGCTAGCTTCTGAAGCTAACTCCTTCAGGATTTAGATCATAAAGCATCAATGACTTCTAGCATGCTTTTGAGTAGCAACAGGAGAAAAACCTTGTACTGCTAGCAGCTATGTCATCTTTTCACTTCAGGCACCACTGGGAAACACTGCAAAGCAGAACTTATCATCTGGGACAAGGCATCAGGAGGGCTGAAATTAGAAAAGACAGTTTGGCTGCTTTCAGTTNCCATAAAAATTCACTTTTAGTAATGTAACATGTAATTAAGAGCACAGATACAAAAATCAGGTTCACATATTGCACACATTTTCTATACTAACTTCATTTCCCATAGAAGGATCTTCATTTACAGGGACCTCTTTAGCACAACGAGGTGCCGCTGTCTCAGCTGTAACCTCACCTGTGCAGACAGATTAAAAGTTCAGTTTCGCCTCCCTCTTGTAAGAAGCTGAATCCAAAACTGAGTCTCTCTTGAATTTCTATCGTTCTCTGTACTCCATTTACTATTTTTTGTTCTCTTCCCAAAGAGCAAACAGTTGAACTGAAGTGTGACTTTTATACTCACTTTAAATCTGACCTAGAAATGCACAGCTGAAATTTAACAGACTGATCCTTACTCTACCTGAGGACAGGAATGGTATGTCCTACTCATTCTGCAGAAAGATCAGCCCAGGGATGTAAGAGCATTGAGTGAACAGCCAGGCCTGGTGCTTAGTTTTAGAAGAGGAATTTAGTTCCCTGCTTTGCATGATCCTGGGCTAATCTCAGTGGCCATCTGTATGAGGGGGAGGAGGGTGGGACATAAGGGCATTTCCCCACCCCACAGAGCTGGTAAAGCTTGTCCTCAGAACTATGGCTCATTATGGGTGTCAAGGGACCTGAGGCTAAATGAGTAGACACCTAAAAGTATCCCAGCTTTCATTTCCATGTTTGGTGAGAAAACAAGGGAAGCACTATGCATCGCGCATAACCAGGTTCCTACTTTTCTTTCTGTCAGTACTGATGGACCCTCTTAAATTAGTCTTACAACAAGTTTATCCTTTTATNTGATGGGCTTTGAATATAATGTTCTGTGACTAGTATCCAGTGTTAGTAGTCATTGAGGCAAGAACAAACAAACATTATTAGGTGGCTCTGTTGTTATTTCTAAATCTTATGTCTGTTTTAGGAGGGCTAGCTTCTGAAGCTAACTCCTTCAGGATTTATATCATAAAGCATCAATGACTTCTAGCATGCTTTTGAGTAGCAACAGGAGAAAAACCTTGTACTGCTAGCAGCTATGTCATCTTTTCACTTCAGGCACCACTGGGAAACACTGCAAAGCAGAACTTATCATCTGGGACAAGGCATCAGGAGGGCTGAAATTAGAAAAGACAGTTTGGCTGCTTTCAGTTCAAGTGGAAGTATTAGAGAAAAGTCTTCTGAATTATGTCATGTAGGCCAAGTGTCACTGCAGTTAGTAAGAACTTACTGTGCCAGCAAATGTCAGGACAAATTACACAGCAGGACAGGCAAGCTGTATGTCTCATTCACTTCCAAAAGGAAAAGGCTTTCCCTCACCACCAAGAAACTTCTCCCATTTCCAAGTAGATTTAAATCAAATCACTCTTATTCAAATCAAAACAGCATAGAAGGAATACTATAGTGACACGATGGTCAATTCTTTGGATCCTTTTCCATTGCATGGATGAAATGCTTTGATTCTCTACCACCTTAAAACACAATCACCTCCAGGCTATGGAGTTATGTATGTAAATGGTTGCCTGCAGGTTCTTGAAGTCACTGCTTACCACGCTGATGAAAAATGTCTCACTGTCCCTGTGCTCCTGGGTCATACCCATCGAATCTTTCTCACTTCTTTGATCATATATTCTTTGCAGAAAGATGCATTTGCAATTTATATGGGACCCAGCATAGTACATGGCACAACTGAGGCCTCATCAAGGCCTGGGGTCCCATAGCACTACTAGAAAAGTGAATAATAGGAACATAAAATTCAGTGCACCAGAAAGGAGAAAGACAGGACTAAGTCATAAGCAAAATCAATTTATTTTATTTAACTACAAGGAAATCTTTCACTGAACTGTGAACTCCTACCAAAATGAACTAATTTGGATTCAGTTATCCTGAAGTTTGAAAATAAATGTTTCAATTACATATAAGCTACCAGTGCTTCAATATTGAGAAAAAACCCACATCCTTATGCTCTGCAGAGGGAAAAAAACAACCTAAAAAACCCCACAGCAAAAGTAGAGCTACAAACCGTTTGGATGAGTTAAAGAATTTTTACTCCGTTTTGAACTTTTCTAATACATGACTTCCCAGAGGTTTTAGGTGCTTCTTCTTCAGCCTTTCATTTAAAACTCTGATGAAAAATACTAACTGAAACTCGCATAGCTTCTGTTAATATTGGAATATCTGTGTTGGATACAAACCAGAAGGTAGCTTGTTCCTTCACTTCCTAAGCTTTGTTTGGCATTTCAATCATTTCTCAGCCCAAAAAGGGTAAAAACAGAAGGCTATCAAGAATCATGCCCATAAATAAACTATAACATTAAAGCTCAGGGATTAAAAGTCCGGCTTTGATGAAAGCCACTATTACCTCCAGTTATTCATTCTAACCTGAAGCCGCAGGCTACCATCCCAAATACAAGAGTCACTGTAGTAGATCATCTCAGGTGCTTTAAAGCAGAGAGAGGGCACAGCACAGCACTGAAAGGACAATGGAGTTTTAAGGGACAACCAAGACCATATACAGAAGTAGCTGGGTTGCAAGCTCACGTTTCCACACAGCAACTCTGCAGGGATGACAGCCTTTGGCAAATGAAAACTAACAAAGCAACTCTAGGGCTCTAACACCATTTCTGCTGTGAAGCAGTGCCTATAAATCTAGTTAACTAAGACACTGCAGAACACTCTGACCCTGAACATTTTTCTTAGCCACTAGTAACAGTTCTTTTCAGAAAGTACTCAATTTGTGTGCAACTCTGTCTGTCATCAACTTGTGTTCTGAATGACTGGGCTTGAGCTATGTCTGTGTAAGCAGAATTTGCCTCCATGCATTCATTCTCTATCCCCAGAATGGTTGCAGCAAGAATGTAAATCCTATTTGGAAGGATTACTTGCCATGCAACAGCCAGAGGCCCTGTCCAAGGCTGGGTTCCCTGTTGTGCCAAGAAGCACAAACTCAGAAGCTTCAGTTCAGAGAAGAATGTGATTAAAGCCAGCAAGGTGACAACAGAAAATCGTATCGTAACTTCACATATGCAGAACCAGAGCTGCCACTTGTGTCTACCTTGTGTAAAGGTGTTCACACAAG
>WEKX01028034.1:0-11655 GCA_013390025.1 Pitta sordida
AAGTCATGGAACATATAATCCTGTGTGTTAGTACGCAGCACCTGCAAAATAACCATGACATTAGTCAGCATGGATTTAGGAGAGGTGGGTTTTCCCTGACCAACCTGGTCTCCTTTTATGAACTGGTGACTCACCTGGTTNACAGAAAGCTTAATATGAGCCAGCAGTGTGCCCAGGGGATTAAGAGGGCCAGTGGCATCCTGGCCTGTATCAGGAACAGTGTGGTCAGTATTACTTGGGCAGTTATCCTTCCCCTGTACTCGGCACTAGTCAGACCACATCTTGAGTACTATATCCACTTCTGGTCTCTAGTTTTAGAAGGATGTTGAACTGCTTGAGAGGGTCCAGAGAAGGGCGACAAGGATGGTGAAAGGACTGGAGAACAATCCCTATGGGGAGGGACTGTGGAAGCTGGGGTTATTCAGCCTAGAGAAGAGGAGGCTCAGAGGTGACCTGATTGCTGTTTACAGCTACCTGAAGGGAGCTTGGAGTTTGGTGGGTGTAAATCTCTTCTCTCAGGCTGCCAGCACTAGAACAAGAGGTCATGACCTCAAGCTGCGCCAAGGGAGGTTTAGACTGGATGTTAGGAGGAGTTTTTTCACAGAGAAAGTGATCTCTCAGTGGAATGGTCTGCCCAGGGAGGTGGTAGAGTCGCCATCCCTGGAGGTATTTAAGAAAAGACTGGAGAAGGAGCTCAGTGACATGGCCTAGATGATAGGAGGCTTGGATGGGAGGAGCGTGGTGCTTGTGGTTCCAGGCTTGTGGGTTTGATCCCTGGGTGGGCGTTTGTTTGGGAATTGGAGTAGATGATCGTAAGGGTCCCTTACAACTTGGAATAACCTATGAGCCTGTGATTAGGTTTGCAAGAAGTTCTTTACTATGGGAGTGGTGAGGCACAGAAACAGGTTGCCCAGGAATGCCCTATCCCTGGAAGTGTACGAGGCCAGGTTGGATGGGGTTCTTACCAGCTTTGTGTAAAGGAAGGTGTCCCTGTCCACTGAAGACGAGTTGGAACTAGACGATCTTTGAGATCTCTTCCAGCCTAGGCCATTCTATGATTCTGTGATAGAGCCTTTTCTGTGCTCTTATGCATTAGCTGGGCCTTATGATTTTAACTCCTTAATTGCATAACTCTTAGTGATTACAAGAGTATGGCGTTTTAGTTTGCAGAGTTCTCACTTGTGTGTGGATATAGTACTATGAGCTCTTGGTTTATTTTCTCTTTCAATTAATTGTAACCTGATGCATAATCACTTCTTTTGTAAATTTGTAATGGTGTGTACTGTAAATGGTTACTGACTGCAGAGGGTTTACTGTGATGTCATGGACAGTGTTACTGATTTTGTTGAATGAGAGAAAAAGTGAGGGAGAGAAGTTGTTCTTCACAAAAGTGGTACTTTTTACTAAATGTGTTGTTCACTCAGATGTTCCCTTAAAACAGAAAGCAAATGGTTTCCCATTTCAAGTATTGTTGGCCAACAGATCTTTTAGACAGTTATTTTTGAGAATCATAGAAGTTTTGTCATAGTCCTTGAAGTAACACCATTGTATCAACAGACATGTTCCCTACCTTTTTTTTTTTATACATTAGTTGAAAAAGAAAGGAAATACTGACGTCAACCTTGAAAAGTTAAGTGAACTCATGTAAAATAGTGATTTTAGTGATTTGTAAGAGATTCACAGAGTTGTTGGCCAATTGCCTGCTACAGGTGCAACCACAGTCAGACTGGCTGTCCATCAGTGATGCATTCAGGTATGGTGTACAGTTATGTGGCAGTTACGTGACAGCACATTGCTGTTTGGTCTACGTAATTTTGTTGGTTTAGAGGAAGCATGATCTAGAAGAAATCTAGTTTGGTATTCAAGCTTAGTTTTTGATTTTGCAGCTGTTTTTTGTTGGTTGATTGGTTACTTTTTAAGAAGGTGAATGGTAACAACTGAAAAAAAGACACCATAATCTAACAGTTTACTGGGAAATAGGTCAAACCATGATGCAGTACTGTCTATGAGAAGACACTTGTTACTAAATTCAGAGGAAAAACATTTTAGGCAAAATATTTCTTATGTATTAGGCATTATGTAGGTCTGCCAGGTATGTAGATGTGTGCTTGCATATAGCTGAAGTTCATCCTTCATTCTGTTTTCTAGCAGCATTGTTTATGCTATCCCTTGCTTACAAGGACCAATCAAAACAGTAATGTCTACTCAAAGTTGAATATATTTCAACTTCCTGTTTTCCTTCTGTGTTGTCATATTAAAAGAATAAAATAAGAAAAGTACTTCAGTGTGCTGGTAGTGCTTTTGTGGTAGTATAGGTTACTTTCTTATCCCAGCAATGTATTTTGTGGAAGATAGCTTTAATAATTTATAGCAGACTGAAGAATTCACAGAAATTACATTGTGTGGAAGATACTTTCTGTAATTTTTAACCTGTTGCATAGTTTTGAAGTTATCTAACTTTGGGATGCAGTGATTTGAATACAGTGATTCAAAAAGTTATAGAAAAAACTGTTTTTCAGTTCTTATAGTCCACTGCTGTCCTCTGCTGAACTGTGTCTGCTGTTTTATCAGTTTTTACCATTTCTTATAGAGGTTCCTTTGGATGAAATGTATTCTTTGAAGTACCACTCTCTGCATACACTAACAACACTGTGATCATTCTAACTAATTTTGATTTCAAAGAAATTTAGACTATCTTCATTTTTTGTATTTTTGCTAGCAAAAAACTGATTCATGAGTTTTAATGAATTTAGTTTTCATTTTGAAAAATTTTGAAAATTTTTAAAATAAAACATGGTGCTCATTATCACCAAGGTTCTGGGTTCAGTCCCTGTATGGGCATTCACTTGGGAGTTGGACTCGATGATCCTTGTGGGTCCCTTCCAGCTCAGGATATTCTGTGATTCTGTGAAAACACACGGAAGCAACCTCCTTTCTTTCTATATTTAGTTTCCCTTCCATTAAACTTGAACCACTTCAGTTTGCTACAGTTATTTTTCTGTGGGTACATGTATCAAGCTTTACAGGTGTTTTAGTTTCTGTAGTACTCAGCTGGTGAAGGCAGAATGTGAACTGAGTGTTCCATGTTGGCTTATCTTTGTAAGTAGGAGGAAAGAGAGAAGGAGGGATCTTCGTGCCTCAGAAGAGGGCATTGGGATTTACTTGGTTAGCAAAGTGAAACTGTTATTAATACGTCAGTCACTGGGCTTTACGTTTCTACTCCCTAGTGTCTCTAGCTCTTATAATCAAAATTGGCTACTTGAGTAGAGGGTAAAAAAACAAAAATAAAAATTCTGATAAAAGTTATTTTCATAAATATTTTTATACTGTCATGACAACTAAATGATTTAATGAAACATGAAAATCCATTTTACTTCTCCTTTTAACCTATAGTTCTCATATGGAAAAATGATAGTGAAATCCTTCAAAAATGATAACAACAACAAAAATATCCATGTTTTCACAGATACCTTGATCAATTCTGATGATGGCAATGCAAAGTTGAAAATTTCTATGAACAGTTTAAAAATCAAAATTTAGATTTTTTTTGTCTGTAGAAATTATGCTTATTGATTAATTCTGTTTAAATAGTCATGGAAACCAACTTACTCAAAAATAGGAAATGTGACACTTTTTTTCTGTGAATTGGTGTAGGTTTTTGTAGACTGTTTTAGTTAACTCTCTATATTTTCCACTGGAATAAGTTATCTTTACTCTGTTTTTAAAAAGAATTCTCAATAAATAGGGGTGCATTTTGATGAAACAGAATACAAGCTCTCCATTCACCAAAGGGTTTGCAAAAACAATAGGTTAGGTTGAAGAGCTACATATTTTTGTAGAGAGAGCCTAAGTAAATGATGCCAGTCTATTCCTTCGTAATACAAAACCTTGCAGAGCTCTAAGTGAGAAGTTAATGTGCTTCATTTCTTCCCTAGTTAGGGATATGATGTAATTTTTCCTTTCAGGTAAAACTTCATTATTTTCTTAAGACATCTTCCTTCTGATGTTGCTTTCCCCCTATTTTCACTTTCAGTTTCTTTCAGTTTCTCACACAAAGCCTTTTTCTGTGCCCAGCATGCCTTCTATGTTTTTGTGGGACTTGGACCTGTTTTGTATTTCAAGTACAGTGTGAACTGTAGTTTTTGAGGAGTGAATCAGGTGATAGGAGCTGTAGGGAGCGCAAGTTTGGTTTTGGTTTCCCTTCGTTGACTGCCTATCCTTGTTTTTGCCAGCAAAGAAGACGTTACCTTCGCCAGTGTTTGAAGAGAGACAGTGTTTGGCATGTAGAGCAATTCCTGAAAGGGCAGAGTTTGTGCTAAATATAACTTGAGCCAAGCCACAAGATGTACTTTCATGAGTTAGTGCGTGTTACCCTGCTTTGTAATATGAGCCCCAAACGGTTTCAGTGTTGGACAGTTTACCTCTCTGCCATTGCCAAACAGTGCATAAGGGTAGGGGGGAGGAAAAAGGCAAAAAGGAAATGGGACAAGCAGTCTAATACTATTCTGTGCTTTCCCAGATGCCTGATTCCAGGATAAAGGTTCTCATTGTTTTTATTTTGAATGACTGCTACGACAAGTTTTTACTCTTCATGTGTTTGTTTAGATTTTAAGTCCTTAGGGTTTTTATGGTGGATTTATGTACTATTTCTGTATAAATACTTGTTTTATTTTCACAGTCTATTGATGGCTTGCATGAAAAAGGAATCGTTGAAGATGTTCATTGTGGCTCCATGAAGAGTATGCGACCTCATCCTGGAATGGGCCCACCTCAGAGTCCAATGGACCAACATAGCCAAGGTTTATCCATACTGTGCATGTTGTATGATTTTGGGGGCACTTCGCTCCACAAAGACTCTGTAGTTCCATGTAATGTCTTTCCAATTATTTCCTTTCAGTTTTGTTTGGAAAGGCTGAACAGGAAAAGGAGAATAACTGAATCCCTTTGCTTTCTGAAGTGTCCATATAGTGAAAAAAAGTTAAGGTTCAAGTCTGTGACTGGGGCAAGTTATTGGACTAAGTCTATCATAGATTTCAATTCACATCTCTAAAAGAAACCCCACATAGTTACTTCCTATCTCATATGGCTGTTGTAAATGTAAATGCATTAGAATATGATTTATTTTAATCCCTTGGTGAAGAAATTAGAAGATAACCCAAGCAAATGAGGAGAAAAAATTCTTGAATACCTACAGTGTTTGGTCAAGTGTTGTTCAAAGCTCTTTCCAATGTTTTTTATACCAGGAAATAGAAAATCTTTTAACACATTTCTACATGCCTTCTTTGTGTCCTATAGACTGCAGCATAAAAAGATGTGAGCAGCTTGGTACATTGGAGGTTTAACTGGAAACACCTGCTTGTATTAATAACTTCAGCAGAGCATGCTTTGTATATTGCAGGATTATTATTACAGAAACACCTGAGGAATCCCAAATGAAATTAAGACCTTAGTGTGACACACTCTATACAGATCTGTTAAGAGGTGGCCCTTGTTTAATGTATTTGCAAGTTTGTTACATAGGCCAGGAAAAATGTTGGAAGGAAAAACCAGCTAGAGATGTAGCTTGGATGACTGAGCCTGAACTGCTTTGTGGCTTTCCAGTGGGATGTGACGGAAGCACTAGACTGCAATTTGTCAGCTGAATTTCATTCTGGGATCTTGATATTAGAAAGTAATTTTTTTCCATTAAATCTTTCAGTATCAGTCAAGTAAAATAGAACTGACTTTGCAGAGACAAATTCCTCATCTGGTAAAACCTTCCCATTGATTTCAACAAGATGCAAGGATGATCATCTGAGATAAAAATTTTATTTGCCTTTACATTCAGGGCATGCTGTTGCCTGTGATGAAATGAATAGAGTATTTAGTCTGAAGATGAAGATGGGTCCTATTCAATTATGTGCTGAAAATACAAGGTCATAAGTTGCAAATGCTTCAAATATAAATAACTCCTGAGTTGCTTTGTTTTCTCCGCTGGCTGAATTCAGACTTCCAAATAGTTTTGCTACGCTAAAGGATGATTGTATTTGTATCAGCTCCGTCAGCCTAAAGACTACAGATCCCTGCTCTCTTTTTGATTTATGTTGTCAACTGTTCCAAGGTAAGTAGAGATTACTGGAGTTCTAACATGGAGCAGGCTATTAAAAGAAATGATAACCCCCATTATAAGTCCCCGGTTTCCACAAGGCAACGGGTCCGTGAAGGCTGCGTGGATGATGAAATCTGTGAAGACAGCGAATTCATGAATATTCAATTAAGCCCTACTCGTAGCCACGCCTCCTCCACTAATGAGCTCTAGATGGCAGTCCTGGGAGCACTGTGCACCATGTAACACCATGTAGCAGCATAGGAAGCCTATAGAAAGGCCTTCTGCCTGTTCCCAGCTGGAGAATTCTTGCTTTTGCCATGGTGCCCCTTCGAAACCTGGCAGGAACCAGGATGCACAGGCTGAGACACAGACGCCAGGCCCTACAGGGCTGGACCGGCCGCAGTGGCCAAACCACGAGCCCCTGCACAGCCCTAGGGAGCAGAAGGGAAGAGCTGGGCACGACTGGGCTGCCAAGGCTCAGGAGGGCTGTGAGAGTAAAGTGGTGTGGGGGCTGAGGGGCTGTAGCTTGAGAAACCTGTCTTTCAGGTTTGCGTACATTAGCATCTCAATAGGCACTGTCTCTAAGGTGCAGGATTCTAGCAACAGAATTCTCCTTCCTACCCACCTGCCACTTCTTTGCTTGAAAAGAAAAAAAAAAAAGAAACAGTCGCCAAAAGCCTGGTTTTGTTTGTAAACTGAGCAGCACCCTGCTCCTCAAGGTGTGCTGCCAGGCTTGTGTGTCTGCAGTGTGTCACTGGCGGCCTGCAGAACTCCTGGGATGGGCGAGCAGAGGGGCCACCTCCCCACCTCCTGCCAGGCCTGGCTGCATCAGAGTGGGCTGGAAGCAGCTGCAGATGAGCAGAGTGAAGGAGCCGGTGGGGGGATTTCTGGGCCACTCAGCCTGCCCTGGCTCAACTTGGCAGCGTGGTGCGGGCAGGCTCTCACCTGCCCCCACTGGGCTTGGCTCGGCAACATGGACAGGCTTCCGCCTGCCCCAGCTCGGCTTTGCTTGGCGACACAGGCAGGCTCCCACCCGCCCTGGCTCGATTTGGCAGTGTGGCATGGGCAGGCTTCTGCCCATCCCGGCTTGGCTTGGCGGCACAGCACCCACAGGCTCCTGCCCACCCCAGCTCGTCGGTGTGGTACGTGCAGGCTCCTGCCCACCCCAGTTTGGTCCAAGTGCGGCACAGGCACCTGCCCTGGCTTGGCTTGGCACGGTGAGGCAGGGCACGGCCCAGCTCGGCATGGCCAGACACCTGCCTGCCGGCCCCGGAGGGTGGGGGGAAGGTGCCCCCCCTGCTCCCGCTGTCACACACAGACACAGACAATGGCAACCCCATCTTGCAGCCTGGTGGAGAGCAATTCCAGCCATGCAAATGCACACGTTTAGATTAAGTGCATCCCTGCTGGGCCAGGCTCACTGCTTCCCCTTGCCACATCCAGTTGCTCATGGGTGGGGCTAAATTATATATTCATGAGTTCATTACATGCTCATGAACTGACTGAGTTTGTGGCACTGTCTGCGCATGCATGTGAACCCACTTTTTGCTGGAAAATAAACTCTGGACAGTGTATACTGTGGAGATTGGACCATGAATAGGCGAAGGGTTAACTGTATTTCAGATACTCTTCTTGACATTATAGAGGCATATTTTAGCTTTCTTTGCCTCTATGCATTTTTGTATGCCTCTATACATTTTTGTACTCTTAAACAAATTATGTTTTCCACAAAAAATGGTGATGGCACTTGAGGCTGTTCTGATACCTACCGGGCAAAGTCTCTTGCTAACCTTGTACTTTTGCCCCATTAGTTTACAGATCCGAGATAGAAAAGCTGGTTCTTTAATAACCTTTCAACCTATTGGATACTCTTTGATTTCCCATGAAATTGGAAATTGAAATTGTGTAGGACACCTGTGTTTTTACAAGTTTTATGGAGATATATTTCACAGAATCACAGAATATTCTGAGTTGGAAGGGACCCACCAGGATCATCGAGTCCAACTCTTAACACTGTCTCCCTGACGGGAATTGAACCCGGGTCTCCCACACGCCAGGTAGGGACACTTACCACTGTACTAAATAAATGAGAGTGAGTTTGTCCATGCCCACACTCCGGGCAAAAGGACACTATCAGTTCTTTGAAAATCTGTGGAAAGATGCCTGATAACTCTTCAAATCCTTCAAATGGCAGAATCTTCAGTTGTGTGTTGTTACAAACCCCAACTCTCCTAGGAGAGGTGCTCCAGCTCTCTGATCATCTTGATCACCCTCCTCTGGACACATTCCAACTGTTCTGTCTTTCCTGTGCTGAATGTTCCAAAGCTGGATGCAGTGCATGAGGTGGATGATGTACTCCTGGGCTTGAGTCCTGTGCCTCTACCTGCTGGTCATGCTGCTTTTAATGCAGCCCAATATGTGATTTGCATTATGGGCTATGAGTGCACATTGGCAGGTGGTGTCAAGCTTCTTGTCCACTAGCACCCCCAAGACTGTCTTGGCAAGGCTGCTCACAATTCCTTCGTCCCCCAGCATGTATTGATACTTGGGATTGCCTCAACTCTTGTGCAGAACCATACACTTGGTCTTATTGAACCTCCTGAGGTTCGCATAGTCTCAGTTCTTGATCTTGTCCAAATCCTTCTGAGCTGCATAAAGTCAGCCATTAATTTGACAAAATTACTATCACAGTACATCCCCGCTGCATTGTGACCTTTCCATTATGACCCCAGGCGTTTGCGAGGAAAAGTTCTCGCAATTCAGTTTCAGGGATCTGCAAGGTTTCCTCACTGACGCATGCACAGTGCCTCCGCTTTGCTGAGGGGCGATGCCGGCTCTCCCTGTCAGCATGGCAGGACCGGCCCCTGGGGAGGGTGCGTGGGAAAGGCGTGTGGTTTCTCCAGCTTGCAATGGCGTTTAGAGCCCTGTGGCGCCATACTCCGGTCCCTGACCTGATCCCGTGTGTCTCCTGTGTGCTCTGCTGAGACCCAGCACAGCACTGCCACAAGACACGCCATTGCTTTTTACTCAAAGCCCAGTCAAAGTCTGGGTAGTGCTGCCTCTACCCGGACTGGTGGATGTTAAAAGGAGAGAAACTGTGGTACCGATGCCCCGCCCCCCTGCCGTAAGTGGCATGGGGTGTCGCAGTGTTGCAAAGTTAGGGTTTTCTAGGTTCCAAGAATGCTGACCAGAGCTCCGGGACACCCCTTCCCTGCTGCCGAGGCAAGGCGAACACGTGTGGGCCAGCGCAGGGCCCCTGGGGCCGGCGCGGGGGCTGAGGGAGGAGCAGGGGCACGGGGTTTGGGCTGCGAGCACGTGTGGTTGCAGCAGCTGCTCAGAGACAGTTCTCTTTGCTCCCCTGTGCTGAGAGAGACCAGGGGAAGGAGCGGAAAATTGTCCACAGCGCTCTGGAGTGCTGGGGCGTGGAGCAATGGGTATGGCCTACATGTATATTAATGACCTGCGCATCTTTGTGAGTTTGACGTTTTGCGAGGCCCGTGGCGTGACATGTTCCACGCAAATGAACGTGTAAGTGTATTTTAAATCAGTATGTACTTTCAAATGTATAGTGATAAACTAGAAATAAATAGGCAAACTGCACAAGTGGTTGTACATAGAATTTATGTAAATCAGGCATGCAGTTTTGAGTGAACAAGAGAAAGTTGTTACAGAATTTTGGAACTAATGGTTGTTATAGTTTGTGTTAAGAAATAATTAACTACTCTTTTTGAGGTGAGATGAATGACAAGAAAATCACAAACTCATCAAAGCTACATTTGCAAGGATTTAATTTTGCTTAGGTGCCTGTTTGTTGTTTGAATGGCAGTTACTGTTCTGAGATTTTTGCTTTTTTAAACAATAATATAGGGAACGTTAGTTTCTGGATTTATTCTTTCTTGGTACTCAGTGAAATGCTCGTCATGTGGAAGGAATGTGCTGCTAGGTTAGACAGATTGTCATGTTTATTTTATACTGCTGTGGGATGATTTTCAGAAGTGATGTTAATGTGTGGGGAAAAGTACTATGAATTGGTCTTTCTCCTCAACAGTTACTCCTTTCTGCTCTTATGCCAAATTGGAGAAAGGGTAACATTCCTGACTTGTTCTTTCCTTGAACTTATGCACAATGATGTCCCTGTTTAGTCTTAATACCTTTCTTTTGTTGCTAATAGGTTAAATGAAAGGAAAATCCATTGCTGCAACTTCATATTTAGCTGCTTGAATATTAAGTTTACTGCACTTAACTGAATCTGAATTGTGTAAGAAACTGCCTTCAGCCTCTGTGAAACAGCTGTGGTGTAATTTGCATTATTTATATGAGAAGTATGAAATTTACTGTAAACCTGTAAACAGTTATCCAGAAGATTAAAATTTTGGTTGGATTTGACTTTGTAAGAGGACTGCAGAGAAGTTGCATAGGCAAATCGAACATTTATGTAAAATATAAGTAAATATTTATATTATAAAGAATTAATAAAATTACATAAAATGAACTGATGCCAACAATTTCTGTATTTTTCTGCGATTTGGAGCAAATCAAATGAAATTTCTGTGATACAGCAGTGAAATGCAGACCAATTTGAATTGTTCAGCTGTCTTGCTGTTTGTAAATGGAAACAAAAGGGCTGCTGCAATTTAAGATTCTGGGATTTGATCTGTATTTATTTTTAATTATCATGCAGTATGTGTTGAACTTCTTAAAAAGACATACCTTTTAAGTTTAACTTCCAGAACTCACTACGGTGCTGCTACTTCACAGGCAGTGCTTATTGTCATTACTTAAATTAGTTGCATGTCCTTGTCTTGGTTTAAGACCAGTAAAGGGTTATTTACCACTCCTTGGATGAAAGATCGTTAGAGATGTAACAGGATTTATTTACGAGAGAAAAGAGAAAGGGAACAGGGAAATATAAAATGAGAAAGTAATTTGTGTGCAGCTGGTATCAACAGGGGGGAACATAAAAACTAAAGCTTCCCCCACCCCCACGTGACGAAACCCAATCCCAGCACGATGGAGAAAGCCCTCAACCCCAAATCCCACTCAAAACACAAATCCCCGAAAAACCAAAAGTCCCAACAAATAACAAAGTACGGGTATAAAAAACAGTAGCGACATCCGCTGGCTCTCGTCGTGGGAAGACAGGTGCCGATGTTCTCAAGATCAGCTGGGAGGAAAGTCTGGAGCAGCAGAGCCTCCTGGAGTGAAGCGAGGAGGAAGAGAGCGATTCCTTTCGCCCTAGGGCTTTTTGAAGGCTGCTGCTGTCCCACCTCTGGTAGTTCTCCCCTCCATCCAATGAAGTGCCGCTCCAAACTGTTAGTCTCCTCTATCTTCCGGGAGCGCTGGTGTTTCATGTCATCATTGGGGCGACCTCCAGACCCCCCATGTNCCTCCAGCCCCCCCATGTGGCTGCGCCCCTGCCCGGCCCCAGCAGGGACCCGGGCCGTGCCGCCGGCACCACCTCTCCTGCGCGCCTCCGCCCCTAGCATCACTCCAGGGGTGGCGACAAGGGGGCTGGGGGGACAAGCTGTGCCGCCGCCCCTCCCCCATCTCAGGAGAAAATGGGAAAA
>WEKX01028055.1:0-43691 GCA_013390025.1 Pitta sordida
CAGTGACTCAAATGAGTTTTCATCTTTGGATTATAGCATTTGGCAGAATTCTGTATAAAATTTAGATACTTATATTTCTTACTTGTGCTTGCCTAGTATCAGTGAGTCACCAGTTACCGTTTCGGTGACCATACTTGTCTTGTTCACTACAGATGGATGAAACCTCTTTTACCATGACTTTTTTTGGTGAGGGTTACAGTGAGGGTCAAGATCCCCAGAATGGCAAAGCAAATGTGAAGATCTGCACTGAGGTGAAAGGACCAGGTATGTATGTTAGTAGCAGCTATCTGCTTTTGCCTTGCATTCCCTGCTCCAGAATAGTTTTACGATTCCACTTTCACCCTTGAGAAGCACTTGTAGCATGAGCGACGTCAGCAGCCTTTTCAGAATATTACTTTGTATACCGGAATTCATTATGCCCTGGCTTTTGAAATAGCCAGTTCACTTGCATTCTTGTCATTCCTTTTCCTCTGTCTTTCCCTGTTCCAATTTCCATTTTTGCCATGTAGAATCATTGAAGGGACAGGGCTGTAAGGATAGTTTTCAGTTGTTATAGCCTGGACTCACTACTTGCTTATCTCCAGCTTTCCCAGGAGTTAGGAATGATCTTAAACAGGTCCGGTGCAGTATGATTGGTTGCTATAGCATACTTCTGTTTAAGTCCTTCCCTGAGGGCAGATGACACCTGAAGTGGTTTGGAGAGAGCAAGAATGTACGTTCAGAAAGGAGTTAATGTAGCACAGCCTCTTTAAATAACTAGAGATGTAGCTGAATCCAAGTGTCTCGCAGCAAAAGTCTGAATTTAGACACAGGAGGGGGAAAGCTCTTGCTGTGTGACCATGTTGTCACTCATGGTTGTGCTTATAGGCCTCTATGTGTAGCAGTATTAGTTTAGATTAGATCTTAAGGACTTCCCCCGCTACTTGGGTTGATAACTAGTTAAAAAAGCTGTTCTTACATGGGGAAGGGTGGTTCATTGCCAAGGAGATTATTCTTCAGCAGGCTGTGGGGAAGAACAAGATTACCTTCTATATTTCAACAGCTTGTCCCGTACATCACTTGGGGTTTGGTTTTGTTTGTTAGAGCCTGGATATGTGGCTACACCAATTGCAATGGTTCAAGCAGCTGTAACGCTTCTGGAAGATGCAGCTTCTCTGCCTAAAAAGTAAGTATTTTCCCAGGCTGAGCAGCTTGGTCTCTCTTAAAGATACTGTGTGGCAATGTTTCCCTTTGAACTCTGTGGATTTCTGTGTTTACCTTGCCATGCAAGTGAGATGCTTCACCACAAGCTGATTTAAAGCCACTTGGTCTTCACCAGTCTTTCAGTTTGAAAAGATGTAGTCGTAGGCTTTTAGTCAGGCTTTTGCATCAATGTCTGTATGTTCAGTTAATGGAATGGTTTCTATTGGGTTAGGTGGATGCAATAATCAACCTCTGACTATAACCATCTTGACAAATTCCTTACCCACTCTGTTCTGGGACAAATTGACTTTTCCTTAGTCAGGGAAGCACATCTTTGACTTGACAAAAGATGTCCCTCAATCACAGTGCCACTAAAGTTTTCCTCTTTTGGTTTTCACTAACAGGGGTGGTGTGTATTCTCCAGGAGCTGCTTTCTCCAAAACAAGACTGATTGATCGCCTCAACAGACGTGGTGTTGAGTTCTCTGTTATTAGCAAGCCTGAAGTCTGAAATCAAAGTATAACTGAACTAACACCTGTCCTAGGACTAACTGAAATAAAACTCACGTGGTTGCAAAAGTCTAAACATAAATTAGTTTCACTGTGCTCTTGTTTGCAGCAGAAAAAGGAGAAAATTTGAGTTAAGTTATATGTAATAGGATTTGCTATAGTGAGCAAACCCCTAAAGTGTGGGTATTGGACTTTTAATTCACAGACATATTCAATTGGTAANGTAGGGAATGGTAGCTTTGAGAAACAGGAACATTGAAACAGGAAACAGGAACATTCATGGTTTTCAAGTGTGATAAATACATTAGCTTATTTTTCTGTGCAGAGGCTTTTTTTATTGTTTCAGTAGAACTTGTAAAATTCTAAAAATTACTCTGAGTTATATAAAGGTCTCTCTCTCTGAGCTGCATCACATTCAGCTTTTTATTATCAGGCAGATCACGTACAAACTGATGCCTTATGGTATCATCGCTGTATTGAAGATTTGCCTTCTGGATAGAATTCACTATATAATGGTAGTTTATGTGCTGCTTCTTAAGTTTATGCCTTTACTGCACTCTTCAATAACCTAAAGTTAAAAAAAGGTCTGTTAATGCTTTTTTCATTAACAGACTTCACGCTAAGCTAGATGAAACTGAGGGCAGTAAAAAGCTGCTTTTCCTTTCAAATCACTGAATGTCAAGTTAGAAACATACAATATACTCTCTACTACAGATGAAATTTTATACTTTTAAGAGGCAGAGATGAGAGCAGTCAGTGTATGGAATTCACAGGCTCCCTTTCTATAATTTATGTTCAGGCCTAAATTCACCAGTGGCCATAAACAGACTGAGCATCACACACCCATGCACAGTGACCCACTCTGTGTCTGGTGACATGGTAGAATACAATTGTGTCCTCAGAGCTTAAGGCTTTGGTTGTGACAACAGAAAGGTTATTTTTAAAATTAATGTCCTGAAGAAACATGAATATGGCATCTTGGTGTCTGCAACGTTATCTCCTGTCCCAGTAATATTTGCAGTATTGAAAGGGTTTAAAAAAAGGAGAAAGAAGCTGGTTCAGTGGTATGTATGACATTTCATAACAAAAAATTACGATTCAGAGAAATCCAGAAGGACTTCATTCAGGTAGGCAAAGGGAAAAAGGTTAGAAGCAAGGAGCTGGGTCCGTTTGATGACAGTGACTAGAAAAACAGCTTAACACAACCGATAACTATTGCCGAAAGTCATCACTGAATTTGACAGACATACCTTGGCTGACATCACTTAGTTGTTCTTCATGTAACGGGATGGAGAATTTGAAGCCTGCACATTGTGCTTTTTGGAATGTCAAACTATACACAGCTACTGAGCACTTAAATACTGAGCAGGTTAAGCTACAAATTGTGTATTTAAGTAGTTAACTATAGATTGAACAGTCCAAGTTTAACTTACTTTTTCTCCTGCAAGACAAAGTGTGTTTCTCAAAGCTACAGGAAAAGCTGCAGATATCTGAGACCTAAACTTCCCTCTGCCAGACTGTTCCCAACTTACTGCTTACAAAAGGGCTGTGTACACAATAACCACATACTGAAAATACCCCACAATTTGCATCTAGCAGTATGTCTGTTAAGTATTTCAGTAGTTTCATTTTAAACGAAGCTCACAGGCTTTTCTTTGGGTTGCTTGCTACTAGCTTTTTAAAATACAAACCTTGACCACAAGTCGAGTCTCCAGTAAATTCAGCTCTGATGCTCTTGGAAAATTCTGTGACATGATTTCAGTGGGCTGGAGGCCATGAAAGTGGAAGCTCTGCACAGTGACTGCCAGCTCTCATCTTGTGCCGCAAAACAGGAAGAAACAGGACAGACAACCCAATCCAGCAGTCTGTTAAGATACACAATTTAAACTATGAACATAGATGAACAAATGAAAAACAAAAAAAGTAGTGTCTATCTGGGATGACAGAGAACAAAAACATTCAATGAACAAGAAATAGATAAAACCCTCACTGTTGCAGTGATGTATCAGGCCCACCAACTAAAGACAGGCATTTTATTGGATCTAGGGTGCTCTTGTGGAAAAGAAAAACACCGCTTCCCAAAACATGGTAATTGGTCACATTTAGCCACCAAAACATAAAGGAGGAATTTTGGCACTAACAGCTTCAGGAGCAAATGTTAACCATACTATTGGAAAGCTTTATATGTTGTATGGACCTAAAATCACTGGAAAGAGCTCTTTGCAGTAAAACATTCTCCATCAAAATTGCTTTGAAGACAAACTTCAGATGACTGCCACTCTATGAACAGCTGAGCTGATTAAGTAGCTTGATGAGGCTGAGAGAGAGAAGTCTCTTTCTTCCCTTGCCACCAAAGTTCCAGTCGTTCTCTCCAGTCTCTCTCTTGCACACACTGCAACTTCCACACTCTGATTTGATTCCTTGGCCCAGCAGGACACAATTGACGTGTATGCTGAACATTGTTTTCTTCCAGGGAAGCCAAACTGGCTCACAAAGACTGAAGACTAGAGCTGTCACAAGGCAACCAGCAATACTGCCACCTCACAAAATCACAGAATATTCCAAGCTGGAAGGAACCCACAAGGATCATCGAGTCCAACTCCCAAGTGAATGCCCATACAGGGATCGAACCCACAACGCTGGTGCTATGAGCACCATGTTTTATCCATCTGAGCCAATCTCAGGGTCATGACATCATTTTTTATTTATTTATTTTTATATAACCAACTCCCCATCCCATCATCCCATTATCTAGACCATGTCACTGAGTTCCTCACCCAGTCTTTTTTTAAACACCTCCAGGGATGGTGACTCCACCACCTCCNGCTTCCAAATCCCTCTGCATTTGACCACTCTCCAGCCACTCATCCTCCAGCCAATAGCGATGCATGGGGTTGTTATGTCCAAAATGAAGAACCCAGCACTTAGACTTGTTAAATTTCATACTATTAGAATCTGCCCATTTTTCTAGCCTGTCAGGGTCCCTATGAAAGGCCCTTCTACCCTCTGGCAGTTCAACATTCGCCCCCAATTTGGTATCATCAACTTGCTAATGGTGGACTCAATTGCCCATCCACATCATCAATAAAGATATTAAATAGTGACTTTGAAGAACTCTTCGCACACAACAGCTGCCAGACCTCTGCTTGAACCACATCCAATAGCTCTTCTCTGGGCTGATCTGCCTGCACACCAGCAGTGCAGCACGATAACCTAGTCACGTGTTCTCCAGCATTTCCTTGCCCAACACCACAAAAGATCCTGCTCTAAAAACATCAATCAAATGCATCCTCTTCGTAGATATGCAAGCAAATGCATACACAAGCACTGCTGTCCAGCAGGAGTGTCCCCACTAACAGTTTAAATTAGGAACCAAGAGGTCCAAACATTCTAGAAAGTAGCACTGAGATGCTGGATGACAGAAATGTAGAGAACCTCTAGTCTAACTCTACAGACCAGTAAACACCAGACATTTCCATGACACATGAATATTAATAAAAACCTGACCAGTCTACAACAGTGTATTAGCTAAGACTGATTTTTAGTTGGTTCATTGAATAAAGTCTTACCTGGCTTGCACAACTGTTGGATCCTGCCAAGATGGGCATCCCATTCTTGTCCTTTAGGAAGACACGATGGTCAGAAGCCACAACAGGTAAAGGTTTTCCTGTGCCCTGGATTCCTGAGGTCACACATGCTTGTGCTGTTGATTTCTACAGAAATCACACACCTACCTCCTGCATCCTTCTGTTATTAAAATCCCAACTGTAGTACCAAAATACAAGCAATCAGTCATTCATGTTTTAGTCCAGATTTAAACCCAGCCCTGCAGCAATGCCCAGCACATCAATGACTGCTGTAGTATAAGCCTGCTCTTGAACTATGACAGCTACATCAGTAACCATCACTGACATTTTTATCTCTGCCTCACATACTGGTCATCCACACAGTCCAGTGCATTGGAAAACACATTTTATTTTAGGGCAGCCTTAATTCAAAAGGAACCACAGTACATTTATCTCCAAGCATATCAAACAGACTCTTTATCTTGACTACTTCGATGAAAAAGCATTCCTACAATGGTAATCCAGAAATTTTGCACAGCAGACAAAAGTATTAATAAGGAAGAAACAAACTAAAATTATTGCCTTACTACCTAAAACTCTATTATTTTAGTATTTGCAGACTGGCCTAGATTACTTGGGATTGCCTAATTACTAAAGCCTAAGCATTGCCTAATTACTCACAAGAACCAATGGAAAGGTTTCTGCCTAGAGCTTCTCTTTTCCCACCAGAAAGGAATTACTATTAGATATTTATGATTAGTTACATGGGAAGTGATCAAATTGCAGCAAACAAACTATTGTACTGACAACCCTGAGAGTAGTCTTCCACTGCTAGAGAGGAAGTTCTGAAAAGAACTTAGTAGATGAAGAAAACACCTACTAAGAGTAGCCCTTAATCATTCTCCCTTCACTAACATCTACTGTGTGTACCCTGGAAATAAAATCTGTCATTACACCTAATTTTATTCTGCCTGAGAGGTGAGATTCTGCTATCCCAAGGTGGTCACTTTGATAGGAATTTTCTCTGGTGTTTCAGCCCCAAAGAAACAGATGCACAATCTGGCTTCAGCTTTTAGCCATCTGATATTGGATTAAAGCAGATGCACCAAAACACTCTCAAAGAATTCTACTGTAAAAACACACATCCTTCAAGCAATTACTTTCCCATACAAAAGAATGTTCAATTAAGTGATGAGCTGTATCAATAGGTCCCTTGAAATTCGGAAGTTTGCAAGAAAATTGCAGCTCTATGTCCCATCAGCCTTCTGCATGCACCCACCACAATGCATCCCCTCTTTATTTCACAGGACCTTCATGCCCTTCTCTGGCACTATGAGTACTATCTTCTCCTCATATCCATGTGCAAACATCTGCAAATCATCTTTACCACTCATCCCTCACATACTTGCAGCAAGCCTACACAAAAAGCACTCACATAAAATCTGTTTTCTCCACTTCATTACGAACCCATCCTTAAGTTGCCATCTTAACGCTGTTAGCTAGCTTCTTTTCCTTTTCTCAGGCTCACAATAGAAATTCACGGTGTCTCATTCCTATGTCCTTCAAATTTCTGAGCTCTCATTCCTTCTAACATGATGATCACGCTCCTTCATAAAACTGCTCCCTGGGGAAACTGGTGAGCACTGGAGAACTAAGCATTGAATGGAATTAAAAAGGAAAAAAAAAAAAAGAGTAAAACATTTTAAGATAAAACTCAGTTAAAACACCTTTAAAGAATTACCAGACAACTACAAAACTTTAGGAAGTTATTGAATCTTATGCAATTGTCTTTTTATTGCTATTGTTTTCTTAATAAATACAGCCAAATTAGGGTAATTTAGCTGACCTGTAAATAAATGGGCTACAAATGTATAGGCTAAAAATTACTCACAACTGCAATGTATTATGTTTTCATTTGTTCTAATTTATTTTTATACAACCGCCCCCCCCATATACATAAGTAAAAATGACAGAAATACGTTAAAACTCTATTAAGCAATCTTCACTAGCATTTCATCAGTCAATTCCATTTGACAGGATCTGGGTGTATGTATTTTATAAACTCATGTGACCTACACAAAACAATCAGATTTGCCATCTATATTCTCTTCCAGTTTTGAAAGTTTGACCCTTTACCCCATTTTCTGAGCTATTTACTGCATTTCTGTACAAGATGAATATTAAAAAATACAATCAACCCTTTCTACTCTGCAGTTTTCCAATCACGGTCTCACATCTTCACAGTATGATTTTTCCGAGATTGGGGAGGTCCATTTCGCGGGGCACTCACAACTGCACCTGCACAAACTGACAGCCATGAACATTCAATTTAACCTCCACACGGTGCCACACAGACCACCAGCGCACTGCTCTGCCTGTGCCATGCCCGCCCCACTTGGAGCAGGGTGGCTGTGACAGTTCCACCCGTGCCGCACCCGCGCCGGCCCCGTCCTGCTCCGAGCAAGACGGCTGCAGCAGGTCCCCCAGCACCGCACCTGCCTCGCTGTGCTTGGAGCGAAGAGGCTGCAGTCTGCCCGCATCCCCCTCCGGGGATGATTTGTACAGTTATGAAAGATTTACATACTCTTGGTGTCCAAGACTTTCTTGGGATAGATGTGGTGTCCGAAACTGGACACCACATCTACTCGAGTATGGCAAGACCAGGTTGACCCACCTGGAGAGATGCCAAGACAGCAGCAGCTTCCGCAGCCGAGCAGAAAGGGGGTTTTTCCTGGTGCAGGGTGGCCATGGGCACCAGGAAGAGCCACACAAACATCAACACACACCGGGGTGGTGCCAAAACAGTTTTAAGTTTTCATTCAGTCATGAATAGTCCCTAAAGGAAAAAAATATCCAAGTGCATGCTTCTCTAGAATGACCTGTTCTGACAGAAAAATTACAGCCCCAGAACAAGCTTAGTCTGCTATTAATACATTCATTCACTATGTACAAGCTATTAGTTAATAAATAAATCATGTCTTAGAGTAACTGTAGCAGTTTTTACTAATTGAAGTTTAATATCAGGTTCCACCATTCTGTAGTCTTCGAAGTTGCATCCATATATAAATTAAAATACAGAAAAATAATCCATTGTCTAAAAGACTGCACATCAAAATAGTACTTCCATGTCTGCTTTTAAAAGAATAGGTTTGTGACTTTATTTATACAAATTGAAGCTTTATAGGGACATTTACTCCTTAACCAAAGACTGTTACTGAAATAATTATTAAAAAATACGGTAAGTAAGATTTCTGTACATTTTTGTACCTTTTTCAGACTATTACATTAGCTTTGCCATCAAGTTTTCAGTGCTGTGATATGCAGGCTTCAAATACGTACTGCAAAATATGTTTACAGACAGTAAGTATTTCAATTATAGTAGCATTCATATTAATATTATGAAAATAATTTTGGCTCAAATTTCAAAGTATGTGGGTAGTATCCCTTTAAATCTGATATGCTATTTTAGGCACCACACCATCTATACAGTTATTTTTTGCTGACAACAAACTGTAAGAAATAGTGAAACATGAGGTGTGATCTAGTTTTATGAACTAAAGAGCAGCTTTCCCAAACTTTAAGACAAATACAAAAAAAAAGTATTGCACAGCTTAAAACACAATTGTTTACATTCTGACTTCAATACAGTACAACTTAACCGTGAACATAAGGAATTATCAGTTTGTATTGCAAGTCCAATTATTTCTGCCAAAAAGTCAAACATAATTTCTAAAATTTAAACTAGTATGTTTAAAATGTTTACTTGCTACACGAATTCTAAACAAACCTTTAAAAAACTTTTGGAATCATTTTTGAGGGTCTGTAACTCCCACAAACCAACATGAGAAGTTTTGAACAATACAGGTCATTCAACCCAGTATTCCCTCAAAAAGCTATCAGACAGTAACCACACTGTGAAGCATACATTTTTATTTAACATTCCTAAAATAAGCTGTATTTACATATTATATAAATGTATGAAGTTGTAGTATAAAATAGAAAACTGCATTGACTGAGGAAATCACACTCCATATGGAGTTACTTACTGAAGACCATTTTTTAATGAAATTTTACAATAATTTATATAAATTATCTCTTCCAAATTAGATGATTTTTCTTCTTTTTACTAATTCACACAATTTTGATGACTTTACAAACAGTGTTGTACATTATAAACTTAAAAAAACTGTTACAGAACCTTCCGGCGCACAACCGGCTTTGGAAAATTAGACAGTCTTTTTTTGTTATTTCTTAGAGTCTTCCCTGCTGCATCTGTGGTTTCTTTCTGTTTGCTTTTTGTTCCATCCCCTGGACTTCCAAAAGGAGAGATGAATTTTATTTCCACTGGCGGAGGCGACCAGGAACCTTCTTTTGGGGTTCTGAAAAGAGAATTATCAGATCAAGTATTTATTACCAACAGTATTTAGTAGAGTAAAAAAATACGGTTAAAAAATTTGAACTACAGAATCCATGCCAAAGAAATATTCATGGGCTTCTTTGTAGATAGAATTAAAGACAGAAAAGGTATATAAATAAGGTTGATTTTGCTTTCATTACCAGACTGTCCCAAGCGTTGTTGGTCACTACCTGTAAGAACTTTTAGAGCTCCCCATTCCAGTTTTTAAGTGGCAATTTTTCCTCTAACCGTTTTTCAGAAGGAACCACGAAACATGTCTAGAAACAAGAAGCTCCCTTTACTCATTGTCTGGCCTCCTCCTGTGTTGTACAGGGAACTAAAGACCATAAGAGTGTGGTTTCATAAGGTGAATAAGATAATGTAAGAGCCTGATACCATTGCAATGAATAGTATCCACCTGTCTTTTTCTATCCCCTCCCTCTTCTGTTTCCATTATAAAACCAAACCCTTAAGAGGGAAAAAGGGTTAGGTCAGCAAGCTGGACAGGCTCAAAGTCAGAACTGTGAGGAAGCCAACTGAGGAAGAAATAGGTGCCCCACAGCTGAATCACTATCACAATAAAGAAATGCAAATAACTGTCCAAAAGTAACTTCATACTTGCTTGCTTGCTTCATTTTTGACTTTGGAGTTCTACCTCTCTTCATCTTTTGCTTTTCCCCAGACTCCATGGATTTCATGTCCTCTTCCTCTTTAGTGGGAAGCTCCTATGTTAAGGCAATAAAAATGTTTCTCATGCATAAGTTCTTCCACTTCCACAGAACAAAACCGAGCATTTCTTTCATTAAGAAGTCATGCCAAAGTTATTTCCAAAAGTATTAGTTAGCCTCTGCAAAAACAAGCATTCCACCTCAAAGTATTTTACAATCCTAAATGTTCAAATTCTGAAATTAGCAGATAACATACCAAGTAAGTTTAAAGAAGTCCAGTGTGCCTTCAGAACAGTTTTTATCAGTTCTTGACTTACGTAAGATTCGAAAGTGATCTTTGTAGATAGTTTTCATGAAGACAAAAAATGAATTGTTTAGCTGATTCATTTAAAGCTCTCTTTAGATATGCTTCCAAGAAATAAGGCAAAGCATTGCAAAGTATGATCTCAAAAAGCAGTACAGAGCAAAAAGAACATGGGATAACTAGAGTTTTTACTTACTGGCTCTTTCACAATTCGGGAAATGCTAGATACAGTTTTTCTCTTTGACCTCAAAAGTGGAGGTGAAAAGACAAATTGAGAAGACAATTCTGGATCCAAATCCTTGAACTGCACAGCATGGTCTGCTTTTCCAGCTAAAATGACAATGTATTGTTTGTTAGTATGCAGATGTGTTACACAAAAAGGACAGTGATATTAAATTACATCTGATAACCATGAGCACAATAGCTTCCTGAAATAAAAGGTCCAATCAGGTTTATGAACATTCCATGCAAAGCTATTTTCCCTGTAGTTAACTGCTGCCTGGGATTCATTCTTTTAGAGTAAATTGTAATAAAAAACCTAAGCCAGTGTATGATTTTACCTGCTCTTACAAAATCAAAAATATTATGCTCAAGAGGCATCAACAGCCCCCACACAACTGAAAAAAAAAATTATCATGGACTCTCATTAAAAGACTCCTATGCAGACTAATTTTGTTGCCCATGAAAAACAATCACACAATTAAACCGCTGTTAAGTTTGTTACAAGATGCAGTTCATTTGAACTTAAAAACTGAACAGAATTTGGACACATACCTCCTTTATTTCTTTGTTAGGGGGAGGGGATGGCAATCACATATTCACAGGTAACCTCTGGTTTTCAAAACTGATAGAAACTAAGTACATGAAAAAAATTGAGCTTAAATTTCATTTCACTGCTTAGATCAATCTCAATCTGTTTCCCTCAGAACTAACCAGGTAGTTGTAGAGTTGAGACAAAAGATGGCCTTTTACCAATTTTTTTATTTTGCATGCTTACATCCTTTAAAATACTTATAGCCCTCCTCACAGTTTGTAATCTGTGGTTTATAGAAGAGGAATATGCTCTATTTCGCATATAAACGGTGCACCTACCTTCAAATCTCTTTGTCAGTTTTGTGAGAGGAGGAGAGAAATGAAAAGACTCATTTTCCTCAACAGACAATTTCTGATGCATGGCAGTTTTGCGGGATCTGGTTCTTGTAATACGATCTGTCAGAGCTCTTGATGTTTCATCATGTCCTGATGGGTTTATGTCTTCAAGAAGCAAAGGACTGCCATGAGGTCCTTGGGGTAAGGCCTCCTCCGACATTGATCGCCTCTTTCTGCCTCGACGCCCTGTCCGTACTGGAGTCCTGGGTGGCTCCTTGCTTGGCTGTACAGGTGTCTGCTTATGAGCATCAGTTTTTTCTGTTTTCTCAGATAGCACTCTTCTAGTTCTTTTCCTAGGAGTATCAAGGACTCCTACTTTCCCACCTGAATGTATGTCTTCCTGAGTAGAGGTAGCCTCTGGCTCTGCCAAGAGATTTTGTGCCCCCTTCCTAGCACTTCTTCTAGGAGTGGCAGGAAGTTTAAATTCTGTTTGAGGAAGTGATGATTGAGACAGATCAAGGTCAGAATTTTCTGAAACTTCTGATGAACTCATCTTTTTTCTTCTGCCTCTTCTAGGTGGCACAGGTGAAAGGAGTTGGTCACTAAGCTGCACCTCTTGATCCTTGATAGTATTTTCAGTAAACTGTAAATTAAAGCTTTTTGGTTTTCTTGTACTTCTACTGGGAGTGACTGCTGGTTTTACCTTTTGATCACCATCAGTCCAGCCAGTTTCTGGACCTCCAGATGAACTTTTTCCACTTTTAGTCCTCTGGGGAGTAGAAGAGGTAATGCTACCTTCAGCAAGAGACATTTCCTCATTGGCCTCTTCAGAGAGCTCAGATGCAGCTTCCTTTGCTCTCCTTAATCTTCTTCTAGGAGTAACAGCTATGGGCTGTGTACTATCAGACAAGGTTTGTCCATCAGAATGGCTGCTTTCTGTTTTTTCTGAATGAGTGAGTTTAGGTTTCCTACCCCTCCGAGGAGTAACAGGCATCACACGTATTTGCTCCTCTTGAGCATCTTCCTCTGTTTGAAGACTGGAAGTCTCAGATGCTTCTTTTGTTCGCCTGGTACTTCTGCGAGGAGACAGTCCAAACGGAACTGTTGTGTCTGTTTTCAGTAGTTGCTGAGGGTCTGCTGACAGAATACTTAGACTTTTACTCAGTTGTCCCCTTGTGCGTGTTCTTGGAGCAATGGCATACGCTAATTGATGTCTGCTGGTGTCCTCTTCCATGCTTTCTGGCACAGGTGTTAAGGGAGCTTTTGCCTTCCGGAATCTAGTTACCTTTTTACCTATAGTTTCATTAATAGATTGTTCTACAACTTCAGATGTAAATTCTTTACTTCTTGTATCTTTGATTACATCCAGTAAGTTCTCAGCAATAGCAACTTTAATGGGCTCAGGCACATAGGGGAGTGACTGTGCAGTATTTTGAGATTCCTGATCACCAGTAACAGTAGACACTGAGTTTGTAACATGTTCTTTGCTTTCAGTATTTCCTAAAATTGTCACAGGTTTTTCCTCTACCGTTGTGCCGTCTGGTTTAGAAGCATTTACTAATGTAGGGTCTCCCACCTCTGCTTCCCCTTCTTCTCCTTCCAAAACTAAGGTAAAACTACTGTGAGCTAGAGAAAGGTCTCCGTCTCCCTCAGCTGCATCGCATTCGCTACCTTTATTATCAGGCAAATCACATGCGAACTGTTGCTCTATATTTTCATAGCTATAATGAAGATCGCCTGATGGAGTTAGTTCACTGTAAGGTGATGTTTCAGGCAGTGGTTCTGAAGTATCTTCAATAACCTGAAGTTTAAAACGGTCTGTTAATACTTTATTCATTAACGAACAGACTTAACTTCACGCTGAGCTAGATGAAACAGAGGACAGTGAAAAGCTGCTTTTCCTTCCAGATCACCACCAAATATCAAGTTAAAAACATATAATGTATTCTCTACTACAGGTGGAAGCTCATACTTTTAAGGGACCGAGATCAGACTAATCAATTCACAGGCTCCCTTCCTGCAATTTCTGTTCAGGACTAACAATTCGCCAGCGCCCATGAACAGTGAGACAGTGAACATCACATTGCAGTGCCTTCTGCACTGCCACATACACATGCACAGTGACCCGCTCTGTGTCTGAAAGGGTAGAATATAATTATGTCCTCAGAGTTTAAAGCCTTGGCCGTGACAGTTGTGGCCGCAACACTTCGTCAGACTGGCCAGGTATCACATCCAACATGTCAACACTGCACTCTAAGGAGTCACTTGGATCGCATGAGACAACATGTATTCTAAATACCTTCATCTCATGAAGAAATATCTTAACACTAAAGTGAACTCATTACTGGAAATTCTATTTCTATTAAAAAGGAATAAACAACGTAACCACCTAAATCATTCTGAAAATGAGTCTGGTTCGCAAAGTCATTCTCTCATTTGGTAAATGGCAGTATCAAAGTTGCACTCCTCTAGCTTTCTTACTGTCTTTAACATCTTAACCAAATGAATGCAGTGTTATTTTGCAAAATAGTTTAGGCATTTACTTTGTAGTACTACAACCCTCAAAGGCCTAAATCTCGACAGGTTCTACTGTGTTATGGGAACAGAAAACACACCAAGTGAAAATCAGACCTGTCCTTATGTAATGAGGTAGTAACTTGTGCCAATCAGAAAGAAATAGAGACATTTTTGTGTGCCTTGTAACTCTCAGTAAAACAGATCTGTCCTCAATTTGAAAAGTGTTTTCTACTTTACAAAAAATGGGAAAATAGTTTACTTACATTAATCATCTCAGTCTTAGGAAGATTATTAGAAACAGAGACTTTTTCAACTTCAGCTGCTTCCAGGTTACCTTCTTCAGGTAAAGCCACACATTTCCTCTCAAAGCAGTTTTCTGAATGAGTACTGACCACATCCTCACTGTCATGGATACTTATCACAGCTGGAAGAGATTTATGTAATTTTAACTCCACTGTTACATAAAGACAGAAGTTTACCATTCCTAAAGTAACGGAGCAGGAGACAGCTCCTTCATCCTGCCACATACACGGGGCTTTCTCCAAAAACTAGCACTATTTGCAGCACTATTGTGCTGGTTTGGCCCAGATTGGAGTTCATTTTCTTTACAGTAGCTGGTATTGCTGTGTTCTGGATTTGAATTTAAGACAGTGTTGATGGCACAATGATGTTTTTAGGTACTACTGAGCAGCACTTAGGCAGAGCCAAGGCATTTCCACTTTTCACCACACTTCATCAGTGAGTTGGCTGGGGGTGCAAAACAAGTTGGGAGAGGATACAGCCAGGACAGCTGACTGCAACTGACCCAAGGGATAGCCCACACAATATGGCATGATGATCAGCATACAAGGCAGGGGAAAGAAGGAGGAAGCAGGCAGCGGTTGCAGTTACGCAGCTTATCTTCCCACTGTGCACAACAGAACTTCGCTTTCCTGCAGATGGCTGAACTCCTGCCTGACAACACAAAGTGGTGAATGAATTCCTTATGTTGCCTTGCTTGCATTCAAGACTTTTGCTCTTAAACTGTCCTTATCTCAACCCACGAGTTTTCTCACCTTTAGCTTTCCTGTTCTCTTCCCGGCTCCAACCGGGGGGAAATGAGCAAGTAGCTGTGTGGGGCTTAGTTGTCGACTGTGTTTAAACTGCAACAACTAAAGGATGCAGTCCCAAGGTAAGAAAGAGGAAGGAGAAAAAAATCAGCTGGCAAGTCCATAGGGAAAAAACAGAGGAAAGGGTGGCTGGAAAGGCACACTGGTAGGTAGTTTCTTCAGTCTGAACACTGAGGATGCATCACCTTTTCAAACAGTAATTCAGCAGACCCCATGGCACACAAATTAGTAGTAGTGTACAACATTAAAACAGACACTGATTTTTCCTTATAATACTCCAAGTTCTACCAGCATTCTCAGCATCTGGATCAAGAACAGGAAAAGATTCGCTATGCATTTTGTACAAGGCTTTCTTTAGGGAAGGCATTTCCTCTATAGTTTAATGAAAGTTGGCAGCAATATGCTCATATACTACCTCCATGTGAGATACTTATAGTGGTATGGCAAACCTCACATTTCACTTCAGGAGTTCTGCTACCTTAACGCACATAACACCTCCAGCATACTGTACATACATTCATTGTCTGCCTCTGGGGATTCAGCGAGTTGTGGATTTGTTGCAATCGGTATGGCTTTTTCTTCTGACGAAGAGGACATATTGGACTCCTGGTTTGTTTCACTTCATGAAAAGAAAGAAAGAAATTCACCATAAACCTTGAAAACAAACCTTGAAGAGCTTTACAAGTCACTTTCTCACTGTAAAATCTTCACGTTTCAAATCGGAATGAAGCACAAGAAAAATCAGGAATTTATGACTTATTTTATGGAACAATTCAAGTATTTAGCATTCTTCCCAGCAATCTAACACTAGATAATAATATAACAACAGACTTGTATTAAAGAATAAATATATTACTTGTCTTCTGTAGAAAGAGGGCAACTATTCTAACAGCAGTTCAGAACAAAGTGAACAAAAGTCCGTACCAGTGTAAGTTACCACTTGAAATTAAAGGTTATTTCATTGCTAACATTTTCTTTATCACTAAGCAGTCGCAGCTTTTAAAGTATATCTGGTGAAAAAACTGCTTCCCTTTCCATAAACAAATAGATGCTAATTGAGCAGACAGAAAAAAACAGAAATTAAGTTTACAAAATATTGCCAGAAAGCATTCAAACTCCAAAATAAACATGCTGAAGTTACAGGAATCTCAGGATTGATTTTTAACTACAGAATTTTCAGACAAAAGCAGGGCTTATGGTCACAGTATCTGCTTAGTAAGCCTTGAACTGTAATTAAGGCACAGAGCCTGCTGAATGAAGTCTTCACCATCATACTTCGGGGTGTCTGCAAAGATTTGAGAAACAAGACTCAAATTTGACAGCTAGCCAATGTGCATTACATTCATGCCAGATTATTTTTGCTCACAGACAGAATGGAATAGACAAGCTTTTATATATAAGAACACAGGAAACAACCAATCCCAGGTCAAAATCATAGTTTCAAACACAGAAAAGCCAGCAGCTATATGCTGTGTGAACCCAAAATGTATCAACTTCATAAACTCACCCTTCCTTTGCAGCCCCAGCAGTAACAGCCTCGGCAGCTTTAACCACCAATTTATCATCCTCTGGAAGGGTAACACATTCAGCATTTGATTCTTCCACAAATCCTACAAAAATGAACAGATGGATAACTTCCCCGTTGCACTTAACATAATTTCTTTTAAAATACTCATATGTTTTTAAAGTGATTGTTTATGCATTTCATCTAGGATAGTGATTTAACAAAATAATGTTACCAAGACTTCAAATGCACAGAAGGTCTGAATTCTTCTTTCCAGTAAAACAATAAGCCTGATGCAAAATTTGAGTAAAGAAAACAAAATGACCTGATAATTCTGTTTACCAACTAAACTTGGTAAGTTACTGACCTAACACATAAAATCTTCAGAAAATATCTCTCCTTCTTAAAATTGGGTAGAAGTTTTTTTATTTCTTTGGATATTTATCTCATTCCTTCAATTCTTTTTTCCATTCCTGACTCCATTTCTCCTCTTCACAAGAATGCATCTTTTCTTGTTTTCTCTAATGATTGTCTAGTGGTGTTGAAATCCAGCTGATTGCTGACCTGCTTTTATCTCAACAGGTCCACTTTTAGAAACATCTTCCTCTTCCCATTTTCTACTCTCTGCTTCCTCCAGATCCAGCAATTACCTTTTCAAACAGTATGCAGGATGGGGATAATTTTGCTAGCTCAGGCCAAATAAGAGCTATACTGACTACCCTCCAATGCTTCCAGAGTACTGAAATTGTATAAAACTCTTTCTACCATAGTCCAGCAATCACAGTTTCTTTATAAGGTTATTGTTCGATGGTTAGTACCTTATTATTTTTATGAAAAGCATCTTTGATTTCTTATCCAAATGCAGGACAACTAAAATAGGACAGCCAATTGTTTCGGCCTATCTTACTAAAATCATGCAAATCTGGTTAATCCTTTTTACCAACATACATAATCTGTATTTGAGCACTCCTATTATCGAAAAAGAAAAGGAGCTGAGGAACTTCAACAGCAACAATCACTCTCCAGGAATCTCCAAAACCATCTCAGACTCAGGACTGAATCAGGACACATCTGATGCAGTGATGTAGAGTACCCACTCACTGTTATGATCCGTTTCAAGACCTCAGGCATGGAACTCTGACACTTGGATACGTGTTCCAGGAACAGAAAAAATTCTTTATAAAGAGTTCAGCAGACTATGCTCTGCTTGTCAAATACTGACTGCAGCTGTTTGCACATCTTCTCCCTGTTCCTGCACTACTTTCATTCCCAGCTGTTCAGCACTGCTCACCAGCTAGTGAGCTACATCTTTTCTAATTTGCCAGCCAACCCACTAATACAAACACATCCTCTGCAGCTGGATTGGCTTCAGTGAGTTGAACTGAGCTGAATTACCAAAGATTAACTGAAACAGATTTGTAAAAGGCTGTATTTAGTACAGTGGTGAGTGTCCCTGCCTTTCATGCAGGAGACCAGGGGTTCAGTTCCCACCAGGGAGGCAGTGGTGCTGTTTAAGAGTTGGACTCGATGATCCTTGTGGGTCCCTTCCAACTCAGAATATTCTGTGATTCTGTGAGCCAGCAAAATGATCAACCATAGCTATAATGCAAAGCAGATATACCAACAGACTCCGTTCCAGAAGAAAACTGCTCAATCGATCACTAATGAGGTGGTTAAAAACAAAAAAAAAGGCATTCTATACACTAAACTTGCTGTAAGAAACACTGCAGACTACAAAGTACCCCTAAAACATAAAGAGAAGCCCAGTTTTCAACTTGTATTCCTCTCTAAACTCCCACAAATCACTGCTACCTTTGAGTTGCAACTACACACAAAAAATGCCAGTCAAGGAAAATACACATTCATAATGTCCAGGATACCTAAATGATGACTTAAAATACAGTGGTAATTTTAAAAGCCTAGGACAATGAAGGACGTATGACACTTGTGAACACTTATCAGTAACTGCTGCACTCATCAGGAAACTGATCTTTTAAAGATATTTGAAAAATTCAGAAACTTAGGTTATTATAGGATGAAACACACCAGCTTCTTTTCTTAGTTCTGACGGACTTGGTTGTTCCATCCTGAAAGGTTTATCTTCAACCATTTCACTGTCTTCTTCCTTCTCCAATTCTTGAACATCAGCATTTTCTTCAGTGGAAGAACTAGCTGGTTTAGCAGCTATAAAGATGACATCATCTTCAAAATCACCAGGTGATTTTGCATCATGATACTCCAAAGTAGTTTGGTCTGATCTGATAGAGAAGTTGCTGTTTTCTTTGCTGACGTCCATTTTTTGCAAATCAACTCCAGATATGTTTTCTGAAGACTCTTGGAATTCAGCATGATCATCTCCAGAACTGCTCAGAGCAAATACAGTTGTTTTATCTCTTTCAGACCAATCATCCTCTACCATGTCATCATGATGCTCAGATGAAGCTCCAAATAGTGCTTTATCATCTTCTGTTACCTAAAAAACAAGTTCAGATCAGTAACATGAGCATCCCTTTCAAAGAAAAAAAAAAAAATCCCCAAACATATACTGTATATCCCCACTGCACTGCAACCCCTCCATTACGATCCCAAGGATTTGCGAGCAAAATTTCTCGCAATTCAGTTTCAGGGATCTGCGAGGCTCCCCGGCTGATGCATGCACAGTGCCTCTGCTTCGATGAGGGGTGGTGCCAGAGCTCACTGTGGCGTTTACAGCCCTGCCACACCGTGCCCTGGTCCCTGACCCGGTCCTGTGTGTCCCATGCCCAGTCCCTACAGCAGAACGGTCATGCCACAGTATGCCCCAGGCAGCCGCTGAGACCCAGCGCAAGAATGCCGAGCAGAGCTCAGGGACACCCCTTCCCCACTGTGGAGGCAGAGCGAGCATGCGCGGTGGCAGCAGCCAGGTGGTGGTTGCAGAAGTGGCTGGGATGGTGCCGACACCACGGCCACACCACACTGGCAGCCCCGGTGGGCCAGGATAGCATGGAGACAGCCACTGGGGACAGGGAGTGGGGGAGGAGCAGCACAAGGCTTCTCTGCTGGCAGTGCTGCTAGTGGGGCAGTGCAAGCATGTGCGGTCCCATCAGCCCGGTCCCAGCTGCAGGGCGGAAGCGGCAGCATAGCTGAAGAGAAGTCCAGGGATTCTCTGGGGGGTCTCGCGAGGCAGACAGGGTGCAGAAACACTTCCCTTTCCTTCCCTGTGCTGTGAGAGCCCATGGGGAGGAGTTGAAGAGGCTCCCCAACGATCCAGATTGGCTGGGAGTGGAGCAATGGGCGTGGCTTGCACACATATTAATAACCTGCACGTATTTGTGAGTTTGACGTTCTGCGAGACCTCTGACATGACCCATTTCTCGCAAGTGAGGGGGTATAACTGTACTGATACAGTAAAACTTCGCTGCATTGCGACCTCACTGGCTTGCGAGACATTTTTCTCGGAAATCTGCCTCAGTGATTTACGGAGCTTCCCAGCCAACGCACGCGCAGTGCCTTCACTTTGCTGAGGGGCAGCGCTGGCGCTCCCTGTGCAGTAGGACTGGACTGGCCCAATAGGTAGGGCGCATGGTGCCTCTTGCTCCCGTGGCGTTTATGGTCCCACGGTGCTGTGCCCGGGTCCCTGCCCTGCTCCTGTGTGTCTCCGCGCCCGGTCCCTACCGTGGAAGGCTCACGCCACAGTATGCCCCAGGCAGCAGCTGAGACCCAGCGCAGCACTGCCACAAGTCACACCGTCCCCTGTTACTCTAAGCCCAGCCGGGGGACTGACCCTGACCCCTGCTGGATGCGTGTTACTGTTTCCATGGCTACAGGCAGGGAAGGCGATGCGGTCTGTGCCTGGGCACTGCATGCCCAGCGCACCTGGTGATGACGCAGGCCCAGGGAAAATGCCCCACAAAAGTGGGTCTGGTCTGGCTGCAGCGGCAGTGCAGCAAGCCCTGTGTGCTGGGATGGGGCAGCAGCGGGATGTGCCCAAAAGTTAAGGTTTCCCAGGCTCTAAGAGCACCAACCTGAGCCTCAGGACACTCCTTCTCCACTGTGGCCCAAAGCTTCCCCCCCGCGGAGGCAGTGCAAGCATGAGCGGTGGCAGCAGCCTGGCAGCAGCTGTGGAAGCCGAAGAAAAGCCCAGGGATTCTCTGGGGAGTCTCTCCAGGCAGAGAGGGCTCAGAAACACTTCCCTTTGCTCCCCTGTGCTGGGAGAGCCCATGGGGAGGAGCGGAAAATGCTCCCCAGGGCTCCTGGTGGGCTGGGGGCGAAGTGATGGGCATGGCCTGTATGCATATTAATGACCCACATGTGTTTGCAAATTCAACGTTTTACAAGACCCTGACAAGACCCCGTCCTCGCGATGGGTGAGGTAATACTGTATTCCTAAGTTACATATGTCCCCTTAACAAGGCAATACAAAACTAACTCTCGATCTCACATTATTTTAGATTTAAAGCTGAATGTGAAAATCTATCACAATTTGGACTGCTTATTGAGTTTCCTCAGCACTGAAGAATTTAGAAAAAGTCAGTCTCATAAGTGCTTCTTATAATGTCATCTCAAGGCTGTTCACTGGGTCCAGCAGTGGGTTTCCAACAAGACAGGGCTCTGTCTAATAAAATCATAACTTAAGATTTCTCCTTTTTATGCCTGCCTTTCCAATGCACATGCACTACTAAAACACGCTAGAGTTCACTAAGCCTGTAGCACAGAAAAAGTAAATAAATCTGGCTACAGTACCACTAATTGTAAGAACTTTATACAGGAGAGAGGACATCTTGTTACAATTGAGTAGTTCTTTATAAGAGACAATAAAAGGTACCAACACTGATTGTGACAGCTTGTTAGGACATGCACAGAAAGCTCACACATGCAGATACTGTAACATGCCCTTTTCCTGCCCCTGATTTTGGTGCATTATGTTGACAATTGCATGATGGGCTGAACTACCGAATGCAGCTACAGAACAACCATAGGAGCAGAAGAGACCAGTGTCAGATGGATCAACTTCATTTGAAAACTACAAGGATACTATCCCTTTTGCAAAGCAAGCAGAAAACTTGAGAGCTTTAGGGCTAGATAACAGCTAACACTAAAGCTCTCTTCATCAGGAGTCTCTTTTTACCAAAATTTAAGTAAACCCTGCCTTGCAAAAAGACAGGTTGAATGTCAATGCAGCTTATGACTTTTGTTTTTTCCTGAGATGTTTAATTCATAAAATCTAAAAAACTCAAGCAAGTGCCTCAATCTACATCCTTAACAATCCCTGAGTAAAAACTGCCAAAGTCCCTGACATATATTATGAATAGTAATAAGTAATAATGAATAAACCTGCAGGCATGTGATGTTACACAACCTGTTTTTGGACCAGAGTCTTACATTTTGGTTTGCAATCCAAATTCTCAGTGTAAGGAGTTTTCGCAAACTTTAAAGCAAATCACAGCATTTAACTGCAAAAATCACTAACTGCAGCCCAGCTTACCCCAACAGTCCATTTTGCATTTGAGCTCTCTTCCCTGAAAGTTATTCTAGGTTCCTTTGCTCGTAGTGGAGGAGTAACTGATCGTCCTGGAGAGGCAGAGGGAGTTGCTAGGGGTGTAGTGCGAAGGCTGGACCTGAGAATAGACTGAGGAGTAAATCCAGGAAAACCAGAAGATGATGTGGCCAAAACTTTAGCTCTCTAGGAAAAGAAATAAATACATTTCATTTGAAACCAGTTAAATCTTCAAAAAATAAGACAAAATAACTCATCAAAAGTATTGGCTCAAATTACAAACTGGGTATACAGCAGCAGAGAGGAGAAAGTTTTGCCTCATCCGTTTTGTTTCTTTGGGGTTTTTCTAATGCCAACAAAAAAAAAGTTATTTTTCAAACTAATTTCCTGAAGAAATGTGAATATGGCACCTTGCCTGCAATGTTATCTCCTATTCCAGTAATTTCTGCAATTTTTACACATAACGTCAACTGCTATTCCACACAGCAGCGTTTTCAATCACTGTATCCGACATGGCAGCTCAGCAAAGCAAGTCACAGCTTCTTTCTCCCCCATTTAACCAGCTGTGCACGAGATGCAATGAAATGACACTGCTGTAAAAATACCTACACACCTTCATATAGAAGCATTTAGGTCTTCCCAGCTCAGAAATACTTGACAGTATTTAAAGGGTTTAAAATGAGGAGGAATTGTAGCTGGTTCAATGGTATGGAAAAAGATTATAATTCAGAGAAATGCAAGTGCTCCATGCAATAAAAACAAGCACACCTCTCAAAGCTACAGGACAAGCTGCAATTATCTAAGAATTCAACTTCCCTCTGCCAGACTGTTCCCAACTTACTGCTTCCAAGAGGACTGTGTACACAATAACCACATACATACTGAAAATATCCCACGATTTGAATCTAGCAGTATTTCTGTTAAGTATTTTGGTGGTTTCATTTTAAACAAGGTTCACAGGCGTTTCTTTTGGTTGGCTGCTACTAGCTTTTTAAAATACAAACCTTGACCACAAGAGGAGTCTCCAGTAAATTCAGCTCCGATGCTCTCGGAAAATTCTTTTGAGAGATGGAATGATGCACATTTGATTTCAGTGGGCTGGACGCCATGAAAGAAGTGGAAGCTCTGCACGGTGACTGCCAGCTCTCATCCTGCGCCACAGAACAGGAAGGAACAGGACGGACCACCAAATCCAGCAGTCTGTTGAGATACACATTGTAAACTATGAACACAGACAAATAAATGAAAAAAACCCAACAACCCATGTACATCTGAGATGATAGAGAACAAAAACATTCAATGAACAAGAAATACACGTAAACCCTCACTGTTGTGGTGATGTGTCAGGCCCACAAATAATGACAAGCACCTTTGGGGTGTTTTTTAATTAGTCGGATCTCCTATACCATGGTACCACAGTCTTGTTCATCTCCCGCGAAGCCCTCCATCTGCGTGGAATGGCAGCTCATTAATATGACCCTCACAAGGCCCCCTGGAGCTGTTTTGGCACTGCGTTGCTGTGTATTGGTTGCTGTGGCAGGGGGAAGTGGTGGAGCTGCCATTGTGTGGGGGGTGGGGGTGGGGGGAACTGGCGGAACTGCTGCGGCAGCTGTGTGGGTTGATTTGCATATTCACGACTGCCTGATTGAATATTCACACATCAGGTCGCACATGCGCAGTTGCAAAAAGGCGCCTCCTTAGCCACTGAAAAATCATGCCGCTAAGATGTCAAGCCGCAACACGGGGGAGCATGAGGTGGAAGAGGACTGACTGTACTTCTTTACATTTCATAACTAATTTCCTAAACCCCCGCCTCTGACATAACAGGAACCCAATTCTAAGTTGCACAAGTGACCTAATTCTCAGCTCCGGAGAAAACTCAGCTACGTTTCAGCGCAGGTACAACTTCATATTCTCTCCTTAGTTTTGTTCCTAAGTTGACCTCTTCTTCAAGGGATACAAAACTAAATGCAATAGAACCCTTAGTAAACACAAAAGGCATATATGCACAAATATATATAAGCAACACCTTTTTCAAATAGAAAGTCTACAGATCTACTATACCTGGAACATTTTTGAGAAAATTTTGTAACAGGTGTCCCAAGAAATGCATCAGGCAACTCCACAACAGGGACAGGATGTGTAATGACTGCTGGTTCTGCAGCTCTAGGACTAGAAGGAAAAGGAAAATGTAACTTACTTTCATTCTCTTGAAGTCCGAACGTACCAGAAGTCCAGTTTATTTGACCATCCCATCACTTGTAGCATAATCACTTGACAACTATGAGCCTCTTTTCCAACTTTCATAATTCTACTCATTTTGAAGAAAAAAGGCAGAAACCAAGCAGAAGCTGGGCAGGAAGTGATAAACGATCACTGTGTGATCACACAAACAAGTCCGTCAGTGTCTGTACACCAACAGCTTGATGGTAATCAGTTTGTGTTTCAGCTACCTTAAACACTGTAAACACATTTACCATAACGTAAATACATGTGTTTCCATAGACAGGAGTATCATGGCAGAAAAACAGTCTCTTCAAATATTACTTATGATAAATTGATTCTTAAACACAGTACGTTGTATCTTCAAAAAAGCAAAACAAAGCTTTTTTCACATGCACCTTCCCACTAAAACAGTAATGTAATTCAAACAGAATTCCCACTCTTCTTCTTCTCCTCCATCCCTGTTTGAATATGTATCTGAAGACTAAACTTGGTGAAAAGGCTGCTTACCTATCATATTGTGAAACACTTGTTTTTTGCTCATTTCCTAACCATACTTCTCCAATTTTGGACAATACTTTACTGATGAAAGTTGCCCGTGTATGCACATTTCCTGCATTAGCTTGTCTTGTTACTGTTGATAATGGCTTTGGCCTTGAGACTGTAAAGCAAGAGAGGAAAACAGCCTTACGTAATGAAAGTGATTGTTGGCTGTCCACAATATTGCCTCCCCATATTTCCCCCCTTCTAAAAATTACCTTCTCTTAAGACAGACGAAGGCAAACGGTAAGGCTTGGCTCTCTCTCCAGCCAGCTTCCTTTGAACTCTAGGAAGGATCTTGCCATATTGGTCTAACAAAGAATTTCTGGCAACTGCTCTCTCTCTCAAGCGAGGATCACGATCATTCTGACAAATGAAATGCATAAAGCAAGAAGTAAGCTCTCTCCAGTGGCACACACCAATCTCATCTGGTAGTTCTTGTGAAGTCCAAGGATAACTATTTAAAATAATTGAAAAATAACAATCCCTAAAACACACCAACTAAAACTCAACACACCAATTTTACCTATGCAGCATCCAGATTACTCTCAGTGAGAGAAACAAGACACAAGACACAACATACAACATCCAGCTGATTTCACAGAAATGAGTGACCCAAACAACTTCCATAGTCTAAACCATATATAACACAGGGGTCTGAGGAACTGACTGCAAACATGGCCGGGTAGAAGATATATGTATTTATTCCCTAGATGCAAACAAAATATTTTCGGTGGAGTCAACTATGGTGTGTAATATTTAATTTCTAATTTCACACAGCTGCATTACTGTAGTTCAGGTTCAGTTTAGTTTTTCAGAAGTTCAGCTTTTAGGTTCAGCTGTAACTTGCCATGTAGGAACTTATTCCTAGTTTTTCACAGAACGATAAAAAAAACCAAAGCAGGGTTTTTACTGGGGCTACCAAAACTGGTGAGTCACAATTACAGAAACCTACACACCCAACAGGACTTCTACCCTTACCGTAAGATTAACCTTCATTGACTGATTCAACTGTAGTGCTGGGATATAGTTGGCACGCTGCAGATGATGGACTAAAAGGAATTCATGATTCTGAATATCAGCGTTGCTCTGTAAAAACTTCTCCAGACACTCCTGTGGGATATAACACATTTCAAAAATCTCTTACGATTCTGCCTCTTCTCTTGCCAAAGAGACAATTCTGATTTTTTTTTTCTTTCTCCAAACTTACTTTTTCAGTGTCTGTGAAGGGTAGCTTCAGTAAATCTTCCATTAACCCCATCTCCTGACAGATTTCATACATGTGTTTTAACAGCTCCTCTATGTTTAACTTAGTGGTGTGTTGCTGCAACAGACCCCACGCCTCCACGATGCACCTACAGGTAAGTTTGGGGAGAGGAAATATATATATAAAATATAACCATATATATATAAAACCGGAAAGATCCCCCAAAGTCATTGTAGTCATTCAAAGATTAAAGGAAATTCAGGGAATCGTCATTTGTATTATCTGTTCTCCACCATTCCCAACAGCTGAACGCCAAAACAGTGGGACAGATTTCCTTACCTATTGGACAACAACACTGTGAGGAAAAGTTGCACTTCACTACTGCTCGACATGGACGGCTTCATCATCTGTAAGTATCTGAGGGCTCGTCTCTGCTCTCCTTGGCACATCAGGGACTGAATAATTCTCCTGTGTTGCCATGGCACAGTTTTGATAGTAGCTGGATGAAAGAGCAGGGCCAGTGAATTCTGCACAAGTCAGAGATCACCTTTATTACAATATATACACACACACACGAAACACATACAGTCAAAACCTTCTCAAGCAAGGCTGGAGGGAGTTAAACAAACCTGGATGTCTAACTAAGGACATCAATAAAAGTTTTTTCAGTATTTGCAGATAAAAATTCATTTGGCCATACAGAACAAAGGTTTAAAAGGAGTGATTCAGACTTTTCTAAGTTAACAAATGCTTGTGATGTACAAACATCCCTTTGTACAAATACATTAGTAAATACAGTCAGCCCTCTCCACACCTCCCAGATAGTGGCTTCACCTCTTCGCAGCGTGATTTTTCCATGACTGGGGAGGTCCGCTTCGCGACTGCACACATGTGACCTGACAGTCATGAATATGCACGTTCCCTCCGCCCCTCAAGCCACTGCACTGCTGGCACACCGGTCTGCCCGCCCTCTGACTTGCTGGTCAGAGTGCCTGGGCGTGGCTGCTCCTGGCTGCACTGCGCCAGCAGCGCCGCAGGAGACAGTGGGGCCGGCTTGGCCACTGACTGTGCCACTGCCATTCCCATGGTGATGGCCTGGCCAGGCACAGCCAGCCACTTGCCCTCTTCTGCCCAAGCAGGGTGGGCCCGGCCAGCAGGGGGTCCAAGCGCAGCGCAAGCTGTGTTTAAACGTGAGCTTGTGGGGTCCCAGAGGCGTGCGGTCCCAGGGCTGTACACCCTGCCCTGGTGTGTCTGCTGGGTCCAGCAGTGAGGCATTGAGCTAAAAAAACCAACTTCAAATTCCTGCTTGCAAAAAAAACCAACAAAACAAACCTCCTGCTAGAAGTAACAACGCTTTGTGGAAAAGCTGAGGTTACAAAACGGACGATTAAGCTGCAACACGTGTGTCATTACAGATGCAAATTAGCCAAGGGGTGGGGAAAACTTGCACATAATAGACAGAGGAGTACTATCTCTCAAGCACCACTGCCCACCCTACAGGGTGGGGTCCTCCTCAGTCATCCCCATATTCAGATGTAGCCAGGACTGACTGTAAAAATTATTTTTAATACAGGAAGTCCCTGCTGTGTTCCCTCCCGCTCTTTTGCCGCCACCCCTGCCCCCTGTGCTGAAAGGAGCAGAGAGGCGCTGGCACACACCCACCCTGCTGTAGCCATTGGCATCTCATGTTACCATGGAGGCTACCTGTGAGCCAGATGTAAAAGCCAGACGCATTCCAGCTTAATGGGCTATTTTGTCACCTTTTCTACAAAGCTTTTGTTTTTATAGTAGACATTAGCAGTGGTTTTGTTTTGTCTGTTTGCTTGGTTTTTGTGAAAGCAGGAGTTTGACGTTCACATAGTTCTTAAGCTCAATTTCTGGAAAAAGTTTGTTCACTTTAGGTCTGACTCTACCTAAATACGTAAGTTTAGTGCTGGAGTCAAACATGGGTTTAAACTCTGCTAGTCTGACCCCTGCAGGGTGCATCCTGGAGCGTGCAAAATTCCTGGAGAACGCAGCATGCCCTCAGCACCTCTCCCCAGCACCAGGACACTGCTCTGCCAGTGCATCATCAGCTCTCAGATGTTTAAGTGCCGCCAGAGCTATGCACGGCCGGCCCCAGACGCCACTGTGCCATGCCAGGCATGTCCCCATGGAGGTAACATGGTGGGGAGAGCTCAGAAGTACATACAGCCCTGCAGTGCCTCCTCTGCTCGCTGCAGCTGCTGCAGCAGCGGCAGCCAAAGCCCAGGACTCGCCACGGGGGCGGCCTGGGCTCAGGGACCCCTCTGTCATAATTCCTGGGGACTACCTAGGCAGGGACGGGTCAGAGGAGACCCACTTTGCTCCCCTGACCAATCACATCGTGCGAGGAGCTCCCAGGAATGCCCCGCAGCCGCTCCGGAGCTGAGGAGGGGGGGCGACCAGGGGCAAAATTACATATTAATGAGCTGCCACTCTATGCAGACGGAGGGCTTTGCGAGGGGGCAACAAGACCCACAGTACCATGGTATTCGAGGGCTGACTGTAATATGTTAGCCTATAAACAAAGTGATTCTATTGACACAGTGACAGGCAAAAACCAACCTTCCACATCAGGAAGAACAGGAATTAGGTTGAAAAATCACTTCTGCAGTCTTCTTCCTAAAACTTGCTGCTACCATCAGAGTTTTCACATTTAAAGTACCCAAAACACTTCTAAAGAAAGTGCTCAACCCATCTGCTGAGAACCTCATATGATAGATAGCTTAGAGATTTCAAATATCAAGCATTACTGAAGTTGATTACTGGTTAGTTTTAATTAATTTTCTGTCAAACAAGTTACACTAAAATTTCAAATCATAACTTATTGCTGCAGATGTCAGAGCAGTGTCACAAAAATGCTTCTAATGTTTCAGTAGCTCCTAAGCACCAATTTTTTAAAAGTAATTTCATCAATTACAGGTCTGTATTGCAATGTATATTTGAGTGAACATACTCACTTCGTAATCGTTGTGATCTAGAAGCCAAAACCCTTGGACGAGCTTAACAAGACCCCAAGGGATAGCAAAGGCAGTTGGAAAGGAGTCAATTGAAGTTTCTGTTTTATTTGGAAAGGAATGCATGATATCTAACAGCAAGTAAATTGTCTGAGATTGTCTAATTAAGGCAAATAAATTGGTAAGACTCAAACTTTACCACATTACATTTAACATGCTGCTAAGAATATAAAAATGGTAGGAAGTAGAACATAGCAATCTTGCCATTTTGAGGTTGTCAGGTCCTAATCACAAACCTGCATTCTGGATAAACAGCCAGAAAGATACACTCTTGGACTTCTATAAGAAAGTCAAAAAGGCCAAATTTGAGTACTTAAACACGTACTGCCCTTCTAAACTCAGGCTCCTGCTTTAGTCAGTGGAGCTACTGGCTGGACATTCAAAACACTTGAACGTCCAATGCTTAGTTATTAAAGCAAACAAATTCTACAGCTCTTGTTTCCCTCATTTCTAGAGTTTAAAAAACATCATAAATTACGGTGCCCTTACAATACAACTTAACCCTGAGTGATTGAAACTGGATTTAAAACACTATGTGCATCCTGTGTTTGAAGTGTTATTTTCCATTTATGACACTCACTGTTAGGCACATATCCTAGTAGACACCTCTCTAGGCTTCAGTCTCAGGTCTGAATGATAGAGCAGCTTAAAAAACAGGTTTCTGCCAAATGACTATTCTCTTCTGCCTCTTCATTATTCTGTGTGCCTGCACTTTTAACCCAACAAAAGCACACACTATTAAATGGACTGAAAAATAGATAATTTTGGCAAAAATCAGATACTGGAAAACCGCTTGGGCTCTGAAGCAGCATGTTTTAGTGCACCATTCTAACACACAGTCATTTGCTACATGCATGTGGGCTTAAAAAAATTAAAACCTGGTACATCTTGAGAAAAACTAAGGGAAGTTTTTAGCTTGAACATTTTTTACAGAACCTGTTTTTTCACATCAGAAAAGACTTTGACACAAAACATTTTTAAAATCACCCAAGAAATCAGAAAAGATCCAAACTAGAAGGAAATAAAGCAGTTCTGCTGTCTAGGACTTAATTCTATACCAAACATGTTCACTTGCATTGTGTTTGAAGCGTGAATTAAAAAGAGTTGTTAAACACGTCAGTGACAAACATATTAGAACATCTAGGTGCCTATACTGAAGGTGTCATGACAAAAACTGGAAAGGATACAATTGCATGTTTGTCGCTTTCTTCAACACTTTCTAACAAATAGAGATCCAGCAGTGCCTGAAATGGAAGATTAAAATGTTTGCTATTGATCCTGTCTTTCAGAATCATTGGCTCTGGGGGGCTACTGGGGGCAATGTTGTTTTCAGTGAACATAACACTCACATGTAAACTAGCAGGTGGGTATTTCCCAGTTCCTCCTTCATCCCTCTGCCATAACTTCTCCACTTGGTCTCCTAACTGGGAAACCATTCCATCAATCATCAAGCAGTCAGAATCCCATTTTCCTCTGGAACAAATAGTAGCAAGAATTTGGACAGAAATAAACCACTCATTCCAGTCTCTCTGTGTAACAGATTTCCTCCAGTCAAAACAAAAAAGAAACCTCCCATGAGACAAAGGAAAGAACACACATACAAAGGTATGATTATGGCTTGAAATGCAAAAATGAAAAAAATTTCTTAGTCAGAGGAAAGATGGTTGTTAGGTCACAATGAATTAGTAAAGGAGTCCAAAGTAGAAATCCAAAGGAAAAGGTGCAATAGCCTTTCAGTTTTCTGATTTGCTTTCCTGTTGTCTTCAGTGTAATACCAAGGAAGTGTAGACAAAGATTTTGAAGTGTAAAAATAGCCACTCTCATACTATCTAAGAGTGGAAGCTTTCTAGAGCTTTTCAGTAAATCTTACCTTGATAAACGTTGAAGCTTCTGTCGGTGACCAGTATAGTAGCTCTGAATCAAAGGATAATTGTAGAAAGGTCTAGACAAATGCATATGATCATCTACAGGTAACAGAGTAAAAGCAAGTTAAAGAAGTATTTCAACTACAGTTTATTACTAAAAAGACATAAGATCAGGCAAGCATCAAGATGCCTCTATCATGAAAAATTGTCAAACGAAATGATGCCCTCCAACACTATCTTTAAAGCGTTAGTGAGCCAGGCATTATTTTACTCTGGTCAGAGATATGTGATGAATCATTCCAGCAACCCGTATCCCTTTCAAGTCTTTTTATATCACAGTATCACAGTATAGATAAGGCTGGAAAGGACCTTGAAGATCATCTAGTCCAACCTATAATCCAACTAACCTATCCTCTACATCTAGATCATATCACTCAGCACCTCGTCCAGCCTCCCCTTGAACACATCCAGGGTTGGTGACTCAACCACTTCTGTGGGCAGCCCATTCCACATATATTTATACATTCTAGCAAATAAAGAAATTAAACTTCATTGGTCCTAGGTTACACAAATCTCTGCATTAATTAGTATTCTATCTTTTATTGACGATTGCTCTCTTGCTCTCATTGCTAATTTGGTCGGTACTCTTTGGTCCTCTTACCATTCTTCCTCAGACAGAGTCTTAAATCTCAGGCTGTAACTTCTTTCTGATAATTTCCTCTGTATCTTCTCATTACTCCAATATGTCTTTGAAGGACCATAATGATAAGATCTCATTTACCCAATCTTCAACTCCCTCAAGGTTTGTTTACTGAATCTTATCAAAGCTAGTCCAGAGAAACTCAAAGCTTCATTGGTTTAGAGAACAAACTAGCAAGAGTCAGTGAAAAGAAACCTAACCAGACAGTACTATTCATTAAAACAATTTGGGCAAGTTGTATCATTTCCAATATCTCTAATTCTTAAAGAATCCAATACTGTTTCTGCCTTTGCTAAAAGAGAACGAACACAGAATGCTCAACTACTTCTTCTTGCCTCAAGATGTATTTCAAGTTTATGGCTGATGCAGTCTTTAGAGCATGTAATGTAAACTCAAGTTCACTATCAAATAAGCAACTCTCAAAGGGAATGGGTTTTTGAATGCGCAAGGTGAGCACTTGTAAGAGAGTAAGCAATTAATGCGGACAGAATTTATAAGCTATTTAAATTAACAGCATTTCCTAAGTGTATTTTCACCTCAAGCAATGAACAAAAAATGTAAAACATGGAGGTTTTACTGTCAAACCATTCTGGTATTAGTGTGTGCTTACCTAAACCCTCAGGAAGGAGACTGGATCGACAGAACCAGATGACTACTTGTGCATACAAAGAAATGAGGCTAGTTACCAGCTGCTTATTTTTCAAGTCTTTAAAACCTGAAAACAAGGCAGGATATGATTTTTCTACTGCAATTCCTTTCATTTTACGTAACATCCCTTTATCAGACTAAATACAAAGTATGAACAAACACGGCAGAGATCTCTTTGCATCTGTCCCTCTGGATCACCGGCTTTGAAGAAAAAACCCACCATCAGCCCCAAAATAAAATTCAACCCCTACATGGAGCTAGATTCACTAACTATTAAATTAAAAAAAAAACAACCAAGCCTGAACTAGATACACTCACGAAGTAGACATTTGTTTTTAACACACCAGAAACTTTTACTATAACAAGGGAATGGACATCTTGTCCCCTAAACAACAATTTACAAGATTGGAAGATACAGAAACTCAAGGAACTTACTTAGCAAATTACACATTTCCACTTCCTTTTTATTTCCTAGCAATTAGCACACAACTATAAATTGCAAGCTGAGAATTAAGAATACTTTTCAGCACTACCACACTGAGTTGCTGTCATTGCCACGCAGTTGTTTACACAGCTTATTGATGAGTCGATGTTGCCTCCCCTACCCATTCCCATCAGCTCCACAACTAGCTGTTCCCCTGAACTCAAAGCATTTTAAGCCATAGTCCCAACTTCTCAGATTTAAGCCCCTTCTCCCAGCTCAATCTGACACTCTCCCAACCACCCAAAACAACAAAAGCTCATGTCTCCACAGTTACAACCCAAGCATCCTCCCAAATCATAATAGAACAGACCAAAGATTTAGCAGTGCTAGCACCAACCTTTTTCAGTAAGCTCTCGTGCTTCTGTTAGAAAACAGTTTAAGACTGTGCTAAGGTTGCTCAAAAGCAACTGGCAGTGTTGAAGGGATTGTAATGTCTGTGGGTCTATGAAGTTGCAGGAGCCATCAAACAGTGGAACACCTTGTCAAGAATAAACATTAAATCATTAATCGACAGAGCAACTGCAGAGTTCCAGAGTGCACTTAAAAAAACAGGGACAGTGTCACATACTGGCAGGTTATTGAATAAGGTCCTTTATGAAGAATGATTTTAGGCTTCAGAAATACTACAAAAGTACTCACAGATTTGGTCCAGTTCATCTTTTGTACAGATCACTTTATTCCATGTCCACTCAAGAACAAACCGTAAATTAGCAGCAGAACTTGGTTGCTCTTTTAAAAACAGAAAGAAAAAAAAATTAGTCCACAAGTTCCAACTAAAACATACAGAACACAAAAACAACGTAAGGATCATTACCTTCAGAAGTCCAATGTTTAATGCATCCAGTCAGAAGTTCTAAAGAACCGGTCTGGACAGCAGCTGATAATACTGCTTCTAACTGCTCCTCCTAAACAGAACAAAGTAAAATGAGAACCTCACACACTTTTGATACTTGAACCATCCACAAAGTGTTTGTTTCTAACCGGATACTCATACAGACACTTCCTTGCAAGCAAATGATCATGTCTAGTGCAGCAAGCTGATGCTCCCAACAGCAGGAATGCTGTTTCAAGGGAAAGATGATTTCTGATGCATATGACCAGCTCTGACTGTATGTTTCCCTGTGTGTACCCAGGAGACAGAATCAACAGATGGATCACTAAAGACAGCTTTTAGGGTTGTTCCCAGTCAAACCCAGAGGTTCAGATCTAAATATATTCCTACATCTGGTCTCTGAATTCAACACCTGCCTGTGACTGCAACTTGCAAATCACATCAAAATCAGACAATCATGTAGCCTCTGCAGCCCTGTCAGAAAAGATGGATATACTTCCCTTGGATTCCCCAGTGTACACTTACCTGACTCAGACTGGATGGCTGGACATCAACCAGTCTTGGAGACAGCAAGCCAGCTACAAGACACCTGGTGTAGCTGTCATGAATGGCTTCACTTATTAAAGGACCAGACTTCTTCAAAAATTTCAAGGTCTAAAACATCAATCAAAATCCACACATTAAGACAGCATCCAATCACTGAGGTGCTGGATAATCACTAACAGAAATAATATAAATTTTCACTTAAATTGGCAAAAAGCTCCATTAGTTGTAGGATTTAGGCTAGCAATTTGAGTAAGCATTGCTATGTCAAGTCTGAAAGATGGCAGCCAAATTAATATTGCCGGTTTATAAAAAATATCTCGTAGAAGACAATACCAGCCCTCGCAGTGCAAGGAAGGATTTTTCCAACATCTCTGCCAACACACAGGTCTTGTTTTTCCCTGATCACAGACACAAATTACATTCCGTAGAAGCTAAACACAACTTCAAATTACTCTTTTAAAGACCCTTTCTACAACTGGTTGTGCAGAAGCGGATCTACATGGGAATATTTAGTGAGCTGAAATTTAATTCAAAAAGATTTGTCACAAGCTGTGCACTGTCTCAGAAGTTATAATTTCGCCAAGGTAGGGAGAAAAAACATTCATTTCATCTTAAACAGTTACATAATTTTTCCTTCTCTTCATTCTGTCCTCCTTTCTCAAGATCATAAGGGATCAAAACCATAACTCCAGACTATGCAGACTGTTTGGCTGATGGCTAATCAAGAAGCACTTACACAAGACTTTTGTTCTTGCTCCTACAGCAATGTTGCAATCCTTCCTAGCCATTCAGTCCTTACTCATGTCTCCCTAAAACAGTACCATTTGCATAAAACTCGCAGGAGATGATGGCGGTTATGCATCTGGACAGACAGGATGGGCATAAAATGGTCTCTGGCTCTCAAAGAGAACTTGGAAAAGGTACATCTCTTGACATTCTCAATATAGAGTGTGAAAAAAATCACCTCTTTCTGGAAGCCAGTGCAAGTCATGTGAACAACTCCCGAGTTCAGCAAGCACGTAACATCTGCAGAAACAAGGAATGTTTAGCCTTCCATACTCTCAGTTACATTATGAACAGTTTCTGTTTGTTAAATACAGTAAACCCTCAGTACTTCATGCTTCTTATCTCGCAGGTTCACTTCATCACGGTTTTTTTCCCCTCCCAGACAGTCCCATGCTTCACAGTGTAGTCGCGACTGTGCATGCGCTGAAAGCCATGGGTAGACACAGTCATGAATATGCAAATGAGACTGCCCATCACACCACCCCCCTCAGCCCCAGAGCACTCCAGTGGCACATTGGCCCCACCCCACTCAATGCGGCACAAAGGGATGGGAGGCTGCCAGTGCCCATGGGGACACCAGGAAAACAACCACTTCCATTCACTGCTTGCCTTTGTGCGCCAGCACAAGCCCAACTCCTCCCACTGCCAGGGCACCTGCCCACCCCACTGTTCCTGCTCCAGGACACAAGTGGGGGAACTGGGGTTGGCAGCTTCCCCCTGTGAGAAACAAGCTGGGGAAGCCACCCACCCCTCTACCCCTGCTGGGATACAAGCTGGGGAGTGGGGCCAGTGGGCTTGTGTCCTGGTGCCAGGGGAGCTGGGTGGGCAGGGGCCCTGGCGCTGGGACAAGCTGGGAGGACGGGCTCATTCCGGTGCCAGCTTACGTGGGGAGGTGGCGAAGGGAAATGGTTGCTTTCCCAGCACAGAGTCCCTGAGGGTGCCAGGACCCTCCCATTCCCTTGCGCTGCAGCAAGCAGCACAGGGCCAACACAGCACCAGACGGTCTGGGACTGAGGTGGGTGGTGCAATGGGTGGGGCTTAATTGCATATTCATAAGCTGCTTATCTTCACGGGTTGCGGGCACCATGGAGACCCAAAGCCCCAAGAAATTAGAGGGTTCACTGTAGCAGGATTGGAAAAAACACCCTGAGTGCCCCTTTACTTCATCAGATCACATACAAGCTCCCTTTAAAAACTTATTTTTCTATAGTGCTACCGAGGTTTTGAGCTTTGTGCCTCAGCTCAAAGTCACTTTATTTTAGGACCATCACATCTTCACAAGTTATGTTACAAAAGTACCGAAATCCAAAACTCACTAGGCTGTCAGGTATGTTTCACAATAGTAAAGATTGTTTACTGTTGGTACCAGGTAAAGAAGCTCAGGAGGGTTTGGGGTTTCCATATGTTTTGCTTTTTGTGTGACAAACAGTGAACAAGAAAGAGAACCACTAAAAGACATTTGACTACAAATGAAGCTTGTTACTACTAAAACCAGTGAAATACCTACCAAAATTATAGGTGCTTGGATTAAAAAACTGCTCAGGAGGTGGATATGNGCTTATCTTCACGGGTTGCGGGCACCATGAAGACCCAAAGCCCCAAGAAATTAGAGGGTTCACTGTAGCAGGATTGGAAAAAACACCCTGAGTGCCCCTTTACTTCATCAGATCACATACAAGCTCCCTTTAAAAACTTATTTTTCTATAGTGCTACCGAGGTTTTGAGCTTTGTGCCTCAGCTCAAAGTCACTTTATTTCAGGACCATCACACCTTCACAAGTTATGTTACAAAAGTACCAAAATCCAAAACTCACTAGACTGTCAAGTATGTTTCACAATAGTAAAGACCTTGTTGGTACCAGGTAAAGAAGCTCAGGAGGGTTTGGGGTTTCCATATGTTTTGCTTTTTGTGTGACAAACAGTGAACAAGAAAGAGAACCACTAAAAGACATTTGACTACAAATGAAGCTTGTTACTACTAAAACCAGTGAAATACCTACCAAAATTATAGGTGCTTGGATTAAAAAACTGCTCAGGAGGTGGATATGAAGGAGGAATCCCCCGACTTAGACTTCGCTCGTGTACCAAAATATCCAAAATGAGGTTTGGAGAAGTCATGCTTACTACAGTATCCAGTGACCACAATGCAAAATAGGGGCAATCGTGAAGGATTTCTTCAGGCCTTGAAGAAAACAAGTAGATAAGCTAAAGACTAACTTTCAAATTAATTGTTTGTGGAGATATTGAAAACAACTTAATAAAAACCTACCTCAGTGAGTCTGGCATTTGAGCATGATACCAGCGATTAATGTCAAATACACCCAAATAAGTAGATGGTTTTCCCTGACCATATGTATTCACTTGCCAACTGAAGATTGATACACTGGTGTCAGGAGAGATTACTGTCAAAGACAAGACATTGCTTCTTATTGTAGAAAACACAAAATATCTGCTGTTTCTAAAACAACACTATCGATTTTGACTTAATTCTGTTACTTCACTTATGAAACACAACAATTCACTAAGAATGATTAAAAAAAAAATCTACAGAAGAGCAAAAATCTCTGTGATTAGTTTCGGTCATACTGCCTCTTTTTCTTGTTTGAACTGTATCAATTCTAAGCAAAACCAAATACACAATTATTTACCGAGTTTTTAATTTGGATCATCAATAAAAATATTGAACAGAACTGGCTTCAGTCCTACATCCTGGGGATCACTAGTGACTTGCTGCCAACTAGATCTAGCCATAGGTTTGAATAGGGAAAAAAAAAATCAGGTAACATTCCTAAGCAACAGAAACAATCATCTTACTGTTCAAAGACAACAACTAGCACAACAAACTGACTGATCAGCATTATACAGATGACCCCACAATAAATCCCTCTACCTTGTCAGCAAAAGTGAAATAAAACCTATTTTTCCCTTAAAAGAATGATGTTCAGAGGGATAAGTACCCAATTTGTTTTTAAATAAGCCCAACAAGCTTGGCTAGACAGATATTAAAAACTGTGGGTACAGAACAGTATTTATTGCTTAGATTCCCAAAGCATGTAACTTAGAATAAGCAAGCATTGACATCAGAACAAACCTTCATTGATGCTATCCTCTCTGTCAACGTGGTTGCGATATTTTTCAATGGTTTGACAGCTGAGTAATTTAGTATTGCTGGTCTGCCCTCTCAAGGGAAAGATCCCACCACTGAGATCTAAACTGTACCTTTCATCACAGTACTCCAAACCCTGTGGGGAGGGAAAAAAAATCATTAGACCTACTTTGAAAGAATGTAGATATCTAATATAATAGGCACTGTTTATTTCCCATGAGCTTACTTCTGAAGGCAAATGAAAATTCTCTTGCTTGTCAAATGTAGTTAAGTGTCAAATTGTAACAGTTAAGTTTGGCCATAAAGGCTTTGCACTTTTTAGAAATTAGCATTTCCTTAGTCAAACTCTCCTCTGATGCATGCACAGTCCACTCAATTTTATCTAGGAATTTTGGATATTACAGACACATGCAGGGTAGATATAAAAAAATCCCCAAAACTTGAAGCCTAAGCAAAGAATCTCATCTTTATTATATGATGAATCATGAAAATCAATTTTAATAAAACATGCTTTCCTGAACAAGAAGTCTACCATTCCAAAAGACAGATAAACAACATAAACCACTGTATTTCCATCAACCTGTCACGCACTAATTTTAATGGCTAGAAATTTCAGTTTTCACTCATATATGAAGAGCCAGTTTCTGCAGAAGGGAAGGAGAAAATAATACCAAAGAATTCCTGTCGAAGACAAGTTCTGAAGCAAAGCCTCATATTTTAAAATTTTCCACACTGAGGCAAGCAAATTAAAGTTAAGAGACTCCAGTACATGTAAGTTATTAAGTAATGTCATTCTCAACCAGTTCAATAAGACAGTTTTCAAATGAGATGGACTGGTCAGAGAGACTGTACACAAACATTGTGTAGGACAAAGGTAAAGATGTGCTCTGCGACCATCAGTTGGTGCATGAGACACAGCAGCTGCTGAGATGGTATAAAAAAGGTCTTTGAAACCCTAAGTTAAATTACTTGAGCAAACTTAAACCCGCCTTGAAAGCAACAGAGACACGAGTTTGACACAGGTTTATAAAACACACAGTGGCATATTTTTAAGTCAAGTTCCACCTGACTTTTCACCATGATGCAAAGCCAATGATGCATGGTTTCATAGCCTCAAATCTGACTCCTGGAACATAAAGCACTGATCCTGTGACCTCTATTCTGTGAACAAGGAGCAACAGTAGCACAAGAGAAGCAGCAGTGAACTGCAATGAAAGTCCTTTTAAAACTGAAAAAACCTCCAAATCAGTTTGCTCTCTTCCTCTAAAGCACTGTATATTTTTGTCATTAAGAAATTGAACATAGAAATTACATCCTTATTTAGAACATGTTGAAACACTTGAAGATATGTCTACTTTGTCACCATGATAGATGATGAAGCTTAAAGAAACATCACCTTCTCCAAACACCTAACCTTTATCTGTTCAAAAGCAGCACTTCCAAATGAGGAAGATGTCCTATACATAAGCAGAAAAGGACAAAATTTAAACTCATTCAAAAAAATTTAAAATGCGAAGTCCCTATAAAAACAAGAGCACCACAGTCCAATAATCACCCCAATTGCATTCGGTACCTATTGAGAATATGCAAGAGAAAGGGTCAAATAGGAGGAAAGACATGCTCTGAATTAAGATTACTTCCCTATCAAAAATAGTTGCAAGCATACTACTGAACAGCATTACACATTATGCAGCTGCCTCTCATATCTCTTAGGTATCTGAGACATAATGATACTCATCTTTATACATACATATTCTAAACCACAATCTCTGGAACTGATTCTAAAAAATTATGGAGACGCTTTGACCAAATTGTACCACTAATCATTGCATTTGCGTATTTTTCTGGCTTTCAGAATAATGTTCATAGGTGACCCAGCAAAAAAATTGAAGAGCGTTATCTTTATAGGTGTTTCAGGATGAATGCTTAAGCAGCATTGTAGGTACACATTATTTGAAGTCCAGCTGATAACAGCTCAATAGAAAAACAAGACAATAAAACAGAGATCAGAAAAGAATAAAGACATATATATAACTATACTGGAGGAGGAAGACAGAGAGACACTTCTTCAAGTCTACAGTTTGGTTACACAAAGCTATTCAAAGACCTGTCTTCGCTTCCTACATGCCATTCACAAAACGTTTAAACAAACAGTAATTCCATTTTTAAGAGCTGTTTCCTCTTCAGGAATTGAATGTATACATGCTCTCTGCAGATCAATGTAATGGAACGTATGACACTGCAGTATAAGATCTATGGCTTCACTAAGGGCAGATTGTGTCTGACTGGTCTGGTGGTCTATTATGGAGTGACTGCAACAATTGATAAGGGAAGACCAACCGATGTCATCTACCTAGACTTCTGTAAGGCCCTTGACATGATCCCAAGACATCATCATCTCTAAACTGAAGAGACATGGATTTGAAGGGTGGGCTATTCAGCAGATAAGGAATTGGTTGGATGGACACAGCCAGAGTTGTGGACAATGGCTAGATCTCCAGGGGTAGGCCAGTGTTGAGTGATGTCCCTCAGGATTTTCTTGGGACAAAAGAGTGACATTAAGTGCACCCTAAGCAGATGACAAGAAGCTGAGCAGCACAGTTGACACAACAGAAGTACAGGACCCTATCCAGAGGGACCTGGACAAGCTTAAGAAGTGGGCCCATGGGAATCTCATTGAGGTCAGCAAGTTTAAGTGCAAGATGTTGCACCCAAGTCAGGGCAACCCCAGACACAAGGGCAGACTGGGAAAAGAACTCATGGAGAGCAGCCCTGCCAAAAAGGACTTAGGGGTTTGGGCAGACAAGAAGCTGGACCTGAGCCAGCAATGTGCACTTGCAGCCTAGAAGTCCAATCTCATATTAGGAGACTGCAGTGCAGCCTTTCAGCTCTAAAGGGACCTTATAAAAATGAGGGAGAAGAACATCTTACAAGGGCAGATATCGATAGGACAAAGAGGAAGGGGGTTTCAACAAAAACAGGAGAGATTTAGACTAGATGTTAGGAAGAAACTCTTTAGTGTGAAGGTGGTAAGGACCTGGGACAGGCTACCCAGAGATATTGTCCCATCCTTGGAAGCATTCAAGGCTAGGATGGATGGGGCCCTGAGCAAACCTGATCCAGTGGGTGGCATCCATAGCCATGGCAGGGCGTTGAAGTTAGATAATCTTTAAGGTTTTCTAACAAAAGCCATTCCACAATTCCACTACTATGACTTGTTTTGAAAAGTCTGGACAAAGGCCATGCCCAAGAAGATTCACCAAAAGACTTTCTTTTCTTTAGTCCTCTCTGATCTTTCATGGTCAATATTAGCCAGGCCTACTTGACTGACTGATACACAGATAAAATTACTATTTTCTTGTCTTCACATACAGGCACGTCTTACCTCATACATGACTTGCCCAGATGCCAAGCGTTTCCTGTCACCAAATGCTAACTGCAACAGATGTAAACTCACAACATCACCTTCACTGAAAAAGATATAAATTAGGAAGCATGATTACAAAGTTGCTTTACAGTCCTCATTATCACTTTATTAGATCTAGGCTGAAACTTACTTAAAAGCATAGTCTTGCTGAAAAGAAAAGCACTTCCTAAAACAAGGCAGTGGGTCACATTTAGCTGCTTAAACATTAAGGGAGAAATTTTGATGCTAACAGCATTAGGGGCAAATACTAACCAAATCAGTGGAAAGTTTTAATACGTTGTATGAACAAAATTAATTTCTGGAAATACAGTTAAGTGCCCTTGTTCGTGAGGAAGGGGACAGCCCAGGGGTCTCACAGAAAGTCAAACTCTCAAAGAAGTGCAGGTCGTTAATATGCATGCAGGCCACGCCCATTGCTCCACCCCCCCGCACTCCAGAGCGCTGCGGACCATTTTCTACATCTCTCCTCGGACTGTCAACACAGGGGGGCAAAGGGAACCGTTTCTGAGCCCCCTCTGACTCAGAAGACACCCCACACACTCCCCCCCACCCCGCCCCGAGAATCTGTTGGCTTTTCCGTGCTGCTGCGGCCGTGCTCCCACAGCCCAAATCCAGCGTCACGGCTCCCCCCACACCGACCCCAATGCGCGTGCCCACGGCGTGCCGGCATGGCATCTCGGGCCACTGGGGCTGCTGCGGAGCTGGGGGTTGCTGCGGGGCTGCTGGCCCGCCGGGGGCTGCTGCGGGGCTCTAAACGCCAGGCTTAGCCAGAGAAACTGCGCACCCTCCCTGTGTGCCCTCCCCGGAGGGCGGGCCCATCCCACCTCACAGGGAGAGCCAGCACCACCCCTCGGCCAAGCAGAGGCACAGCGCATGTGTACTCTGGGGAACCTCGTGGACCCCAGAAGCCAGAGAGAGAAAAAATTGCTTCACAAATGCGTGAAGTCGTAAAGGAGAGATCACGATGCAGTGGGGATTCACTGTAGCTCTTAAGAGTAAAGTGTTGTCTCTCAAAGATGCTTTGAAGGCAAACTGAAGACAACTACCACTCTGTGAACAGCTGGGCTGATTAAGTAGCTTGATGATGTTTACTGTTCTGCATCTGCAGCTGAAACCACTTTAAATGGAATTTATTATCATGGTGGGAATATCAAACAAATCTTGAAGTAGTCATCAAGAAACAAGGGAAATCAATTAAGATTGCAAGCACAAAAATATAGTTCACTGTCACTTTGTCTTCTTTCACAAGCTAGGAATGAGTAAATCCCTTTTCTAGGACTGTAAAATCCTGAAAACAATTGCACTGTAAGCTTAACACCTTTCATTTCCTGAACAGCTAAATAAACAAAACAAATACACAAATACCAACTGCATGTTGGTATATTAAAAAACCAAGCATCAGTGGCTTATGACATGTTTTTATTCACCTTAGTTGTGTAGACTGAACAGCCCACAAGTAGCAACAATTGCGAGGATCATTTTCAGGCTCTTGAAAAGTAACAGCATAGATTGGAATTCTTCCTCCTTCAAGCTGAGAGTGGTGCCTAGAGATTAAAAAAGAAAAATAATAAACAGTGAGCCTGCTAGCCCTGCCTGTTTGTAGAAGGGTAAAAGCATCTTCTGAGAAAAAAGCACCTTACATGTTTACCCACTAAGTACAGAAAGTCAATACTTCCATGTCAAGTAACGGACAATAGACAAGTGACTACTTCTTAAGCATTTTTCCTCTCAACACCTGAACCTTAGTGGTAGCCTCACAATATTTTCTTGCAACCTAATTATGACTCCACTGTCCATTTAAGCATCCAATAGTTTCTGGTGATTTATGGGAGATTCCCAAAAGATTGGAAGTTGGCCAATATGATACCTATCCATAAGAAGGGTAGGAGGGAGGACCTGGGAAATTATAGACCTGTCACCTTGACCTCAGTGCCAGGTAAAATTATGGAGCAAATCATCTTAAGGAAAAT
>WEKX01028055.1:44267-83804 GCA_013390025.1 Pitta sordida
GCAGGATGACAACAGGTTAGGTAACAGGTTTGGCTAGGTTAGGTAATAGGTGATAGGTTGGACTTGATGATCTCTAAGGTCTTTTCCAACCGTACTAATTCTGGGATTCTGTGATTCCCTTAAGTAACCCCCTATCTGAGTTTGGTCAAATACTTCAGTATTATTATTTATATTGCTTATACATTTACATGTCCCTTATTCTGATCTCTAAGTCTTCCAACCAAACTTACATTGACATGCATCCTTGCTTTGGAACGGGTCAACCTCCTATTTCCATCAAGGATGAAATGTAGGAAATAAAATGTTTTCATGCACAGATGAGTTACAGTAACCCTTCAAATATCGCGGCGGGGGGGGGGGAGGCCAGTTCCAAAGATGCCACGATAAGTGAAATCCGTGACGTAGTGGTAAATACAGTAAATACGGTAAAGCTGGGGGGGAGAAACCCGTAAGGTATTGAAGCTGGAATGGTGAACTGCAAAGTAGTGAGGGATTACTGTAACAATTACCACATATCACTAGTTTAATCCCAGACACTTTAAAGAATATTATAACCAAAACTGCATTATTTACATACTGAAGCCTTTCAATGTATGCCCCCAATTGCAGTAACTGGTTCTGAAAAAACAGTTTCTAAAACCTATTTCATCAAAATACATACACACATTACCTGGTTACACTGAATACTAATGGATAGAACAAACCTAAGTTCTATTATATCCCTATTGCATAACCTTCTGAAGCAAAAAATTGAGACCACTGCACCTCCAACCACAGCCATATGGAAAGGACTACTTACTCCCTCTTCAAAGTTTTCATGTTCCATAATGACAGGTAGCCATCCGAAAAACCCACAATGAGCTGATTGCTTCTGCTGATGTAGCAGAGGGTTGATACTGCTGTTCCTGAAGGACTTCGTAACTGAAAACAGAGATGCCTCCCTTCTCTGGTCACAGCTTCTCTTCTTTGTGGAACTTCAGCAGGAATTCTGGTGACAACTTCAAGATCTGCACACATAAGAGCAGGCAATAAACGACTGTTAAGCAATTTTAGTTGCATTTTTAAACTGTCCTGACAACACATATAATCTAATTCTACCCTCCCAGGCAAACATCCTTTTCTGTAACACCTGGTTTGCTATTTCTGTTTGCATATTAGTTCAAAGAACAGAAGAACTCTCCTATTGGATACTCCTATTCTCACTCGTATTTCAAAGCCAGGTACAAGTGTGACCTTTGTAGACAAATTCTTCCTGGACTCAGAAAATCAGGAGTTTGGGCCTCATGTGAAAGACTCTTGAAAGGCTATCAGCTCCTGAGGGCACTCTTGCAACCGCCAAAAAAGTCTATGCAATCTGAATACACGAATTACAGACTTCACTCATCCAAATGGAGGATTTTTTCATAAATCCGATTTATTTTAAAATACCAGCCTAAAGCTTACCCCAAGTCCATTAATGGAAACAGAAGAAAACTCCCAAGAAATATGGTAACCCTGACACAGCTTCCTATCAGGCAGCTGCACTCAATCAGACGCCAAAATTCCTACATCCCACTGGCAAGTACCACAGTGATAAAGGGATTTGGATGGCAAAAAGGATCCGTAACACCAGGAGGAGTATTCAACCACCATAATTTTTGATCAGTTCAAGACCACAGGATGTCAAACTGCCACCTGCAATCAGTAGTCAGAAGTGTCAGAAACTGCACTAGTCAGTCTTCACTCTGCTGTCTTCAGAGTGAGATGTATGTTAGTTCTTTACAGGACTTGAGTTTTTTGGAGTCCTAAAATCAAGTTTAAAAACTACAGACTTACCTGATGCTTCTATTTCATTCTGACTGCAAGATAAATCATCCAAACAAAGGTCAACCAGAAGTACATGACCAACATCTGTAGCCACTGCTGCCACTCCAAAGAGCCATCGCAGGCTCTGGTGTAGGTGTCGAGTGCTCACACTGGCTCCTCCATCATTGCTTATGGGTTCTATAGCTGTTACCTACAGGAAAATCACAATAGTGAAGCTGTTTAACAAGATAAACAGTAATCACTCAAAAGTGAAGCCAGTATTTAGCACATCAGAAACGAGAAAGCAAATACAGAATCATAAGACTTAAAAAGCAAAATACTGCTTCAAATTATATCAAGCAAAATGCAAAATTTATTAAAAGATCCACTTAAATTGTGCATTCTATCATCATTCTATCACAGCTTACTAATTTTCCATTTCCTACTTCAAAATAAATGTCTAAGAAAACACAAAATCAGTTACACATGTTAAAGCTTCTTGCATGGAAGGACTCAAGTAACAAAGACAAAACTAAACCTCATTCTCCCACTGCTCACAGCCCATCAGCACTGCAGTACAGGACAGGCCCTTCGTCTCAAACACGTAGTAGGACAAATCAAGGCTGCAAGTCAGATGAGACAGTGGCCAAGTGGTAGTGACAGTGAACACACCATTTCCAGGGCAATGAAACAATCTTAGAAAGGGATCAGAGAAGATGCTGGTTTAGTGACAATTACACTGGCCCTCACCTGGACTGAAAATACCCAACAGACAAAGTCCAAGAAGTTTCAAACACACACCAGAACCACTGCAGATGTTCACAAGAATTGTAAAAACCAACCTAAACCAGCCTGAGGCAGAAGAGCTCTCTGCTCCCCGACATGCCAAGCAGTCCTTGTGCACCTTCAGGACAAGTGAAGACAGACCTTTCAGCACCCACAACACATCCCAGGACAGGACTGACTGCTCTTGGCAGAGACACAAATACATCAAGGCTCCTGCACTAAAGCGGTACAGCACAAGAACCTGGGCTATTGTTCAGCCTCTTACAAAACACAAACTCCATGAAAACAGGCAGCTTTACATCAACACCAAATGTTTGCCTGGAAAAAAGTGAGCATCACGAGCTGGCCCATCTTCTTATAAAGGGTTTTTTATCCCCAGAAGCAGGGGGAAATATCCAAACCCCTAAGCCCCGCAAAGAGGCGTCTACAGTGAATTATGGGAACTTTACTTTCTTTCAGAATTCCTTTGAATCAAATTAAATTTCCAATCCTCTCTGCTGCTCAAAGGACTAGCCAAAGCATTTTGAGTATTTGAATTCTTGCTGCTCCAAGCCTTGGTGACTGTTATGAGGAAATACAGTACACTTCCTCCTGCAGAACTAGGCCAAGTTGAACTGTTGCTTCTGATTTCTTTTCGTTTTAAGATACTTTTTGTGTTGTACAAGTGGCTCCAAATGAATCTTTTCCACTTTTGCACAGAGTCTTCCAAAAATGTTTCCTGGTTTTAACACTGCCGTTTTCCATGTAGAAGCTCCTGAAACAACATATTTTTCCTCTGTGCTTCTAGATCACTGCCAACTCATTCTGGGAATGAACAAAGAAAACTATTCTCAGCTCACTGAATCTGAATGCTGCCCTTCTGCCTCATACAAACCAGGAAAAGTTGGGAAAATACATTAGACAGTTCTGAAAGATACAACTGCTATAAGCCAATCTAATGTAATTAGTGTTTTTAACTCAGGTTTGCTGTTACTAGATTCCAATTCAAATCATACTCATCAAAATCTTCAGTTTTCTGCTGCATTTCACATTCAGTGGGCAATGAGAGTCATTCACACACACACACACACACACGTTATGCCAAAATTCTTTCTAAGGTTCTGAATTTGGTTTTTTTAACTGATTTCTTTACTCTGAATGACAAAACATTCGCTGTTACACTAAAAGGCAGTCATGCAGCCACTATAAACAACCTGTACAGTCGTCCCTCTTCCACTTCGCGCCTCCCATATTGCAGCTTCATCTTCGCGGCCTGATTTTTCAGTGATTAAGGAGGCCTGTTTTGCAACTGCGCCTGCGTGACCTGACACGCATGAATATTCAAATGAGACAGTCATGAATATTCAAATCAATCACCACTCCATGCCGCTCGGACCATGGGTGCACTGCTCTGCCCGTGCCATGGCTCAGCTCCAGTGGAGCCGAGGCAGGCGCGCACCACCCCGCAGCAGCTCAGCTCCGCTCCAGCGTGCGCCGCTGCCGTAGCAGCTCGGCTCCATTCAAGCACGAGCCACCCCCTGCTCCAAGCAAGGGGGCTTCGTGCAGTTACAAAAGATTTACACACTCTCAGGTTAGACATGGTGTCCGAGACTTTCTCAGGGTAGATGTCTACGCCGAGTATGGAGAGACCAGGTCTACCCACTTGGAGAGACACCGGGACAGCAGCACGGGCAGCTCTCCGCACTTGTGTCCCCGGATGAGCAGAAAAGGGGTTTTTCCCGGTGTGGGGTGGCCTCAGGCACCAGGAAGCACTGACACAAACACCGATACACAGCAAGGCAGTGCCAAAACAGCACCAAAGCGTCAGGGGGTGGTGTGAGAGTGCAGCGCAAATCTGCATATTACTGAGCTGCCATTCTACGCGGACAGAGGGCAATGCGGGTAGGGGGCAAGACCCAATCATGGTATTGGAGGGTCAACTGTATTAATAAAAAACAACTTCACAGCTTAGGCCAGAGTTACTCTAAGTTAGTGTTAACCTGTACAATTTAGTTGTCCACAGAACTTACACCTATACAGAAAATAGTCCTGAAAATATGGTGCTCATTAAAGCCTTAAAACAGAAAGTGATGTTAAGAAAAGATCTGAACTTTACTGTTAAAAATAATCAATCTGAAAATCAGAGAAACATTCTGAGAGATCAAACCCCAATTTTTACATTACCGAATATGTGAATATGAGCTGCAGAAAGAATTCAAAACCTAAGGACAGTAGCCAAGTACAAGTTGTTTTTGCTTACCCTTACTCCCACTCACAGCCTGAAAGTTAACAGTCCAAACAGGGATACCTGTGTCCTGTCTGTGATGATCTGACTAACATAACACTAGAGAGACAGGAAGCAAAATGAAAGAAACAGACCAAACATACCGTAATCGAGAGCTTTCAGGGCACAAGAGCAACACTTCCAGATCAGCTTTGGCTTTATTCCAAAATTCATACCCCTCATCACACAACAGCCAACTTTTCCCCACAGGGTTTCACCATCTTTGCTCCTGAACCACTTTTGGTGGTATAGGACTCTCCAATACAACTGATAGTTTTAACTACCTTCTCTTGCAAACGCTTCTGTAGACATGGATTCAATATGCAACACAATCTTTATTTCTTCCTTGCCTTTTCCTACTCCCAGCTTACTTGGATAGAAGAAATAAAACCTAACACACCAATATCACTTAAGGCAACATAACATACTTATTGATTATAGGCTTATGTCAGCACACAGCCTGCCTCTCCATCTCGCACTCCTATATTTATCGAGTGGATAGCAAACCAACATCACCGAGCACCAACCCAACCCATACATTTGCAACTTCCCACAGCACAAATCCTAAATCAACAGAAAAATCTGTTCTGTCTCCAAGTCACCTGCTTCCTAGTCCAAGATTCACAGGAATGTGTCAGTCTTTTACAGCACAATGATGGAAGTCTGAGATACTTTAAAGACAGTATTTCTGACAGAAATTAGCCACTTAAAAAAGATACATCACAGACACTTTATAGAGTGGTGTTTTCTTCTTTTTTGCTCTGAACAAAAAACCACTAAGTTTTCGATGCCTTTTGTAGAAGTGGAGAATCAAGCCACCATGTGCTCTACAATATGTTTTACTATGAATGAACATAATGAAGATAATAATACTGCCAAGCCCAAGATTTGACTTCACTGTAAATGCTCTCTTGACTGGATACTGTGAAGAGACAATATGTTAATACAGTATAGAAAAGCATACATCCTACAAAGACATGCTCCAGAGCTTTTCCCAAAACAGGATTGTGCAACAATCAGCAACAAAAAAGCTCCATTTCCCCAGAAAGGTACATACCCGGCCTGGAAGAACAACTGCTTTGACCACTCGTGAGATTCCAAGGTCGTACAGACAGAGAACACTTCCCTCTGCTTCTTCCAACCCAACCAGGAGTCCAGTTCTCTTCTGCCAGGAAAACTCCTTCACCACACGAACAGTGGGAGGTTGCTCATTTACTCCACTGAAACGATACGCAGAGAGCCGCTCTCCTGTCACAGAGTTCACCACCTCTAGCTGAGGACCACACGCCAGCCACGCCAGGCCACTTCTGCCTGGAAAAGAAAAGAAAGGTCACTGAACAAACCCCAGCACGAGACTGAAACAATGGAAAAGTCACTGTCACCTCACCTTTCCTTCAACAAACACACCAAAGAAAGGAAGACCAACTTACCTGCTTCTGGACAATTATTTAAAATCACCTGTTGCAATCCCCAAGCAATATATCTGAAAATCAACAGCCTCATTCTTTTATATTTGTACTCAAGAACACTGGCTGTTTGGGATAAAGATTACACTACATTGATGCCTAGTCTTGATGCCAAATTTGGCTTGCTTTTCCTACAAACCACCTAAATGCATCCAAAATAGAAGTTGTAAAGCATACTTCAACTATAATCCATCTGACCCAATTCATTTCCAATTTATTAATGTTACTTGACACATGGCTACTCTTGGAAGGGTTTTGGACAGCACCAGAAAAAGATCTTAAAATGGGCACTGCATGACAAATTTAAACTTCTACAAGCCCTGATCACAGAAAAATCTTATCACATGCTGCTTCACTGAAGGACTTCAAAGTCAAAGGAAGGATTAGCTCTACTACTACACATACAGTCAGGTAGATAAGATTCTTCCCAGGCTTAACAGAAGCCCAGACATCCAGAGAGGCATCCAGCTCAACTTTCAGGTTGCCTAGAAAGTCAGCTATCCAGTCTGCTTGGCTGCTTTCAGCAGCTCTCACTGGCTCCTCATTGGCATCCTATTAAATACTTTAGAAAGATGTGGGCAGCACTTGACAGAGGTATCCTCTCCCTTCTGGCTTGTTGTTCAGACTAGAGAAGAAAAAGCAGTGCGTTTTGACCCTGTAACGTTGCAGGAGAACTATTTACGCATGGGATGTTATGAGGGATGCAAAGCTTGAGCTGGTACAAAGAAACACACCCCAAAACAACACTACTGCTTTTTGGAAAAATGCCCCCTAATTCATTCAAATCTGAGGAGAACACATTGAACTCAGCATGGTCAGCTAAGTTATTTTAATACCACAAGACTGGCGCAGGCTGTCGTAATTTCCATGTTCATCTCTATTAATTGTTTAATATTAACATTTCTAATTGTTCTAGTCTAGTTCTAGTTCTTCCTGTTTGCTCTATCAGAACGTGATGCATTTTAACAGAACCAACCTGATGCTATGACCCTGTGCTTCAGGCAGTAACAACTTTATACCAAGACCAAATCTAAAGGAAAATGCTTACCTCCAGAAAACTTCCCACACAGCACAGAGTCTAAGGTGATCTCATCCTCCCCAAGTGCCTCAACAGTCACCTCTGGAAACTGCAGGAGACTGCTTGTTACCTGAGCCGTTAGGTCTCGCATTCTTCACTGTAAAACAACAAAAAATAAAGGCAAAAACAGTCTCATGTCAGCCATAAATATTTTCGCGAGTGACCAAATTTCATCGTAATGCAGAAAAAAACATCTCCCATACATAATTTTTTTGCTAAAAAAAAAGGGAAAAATGGAACTTGGGACAGATTTTATTCTAACAGCAGACCTAAAGGAGAATTCTTTGCTTTTTTGATACCTATGAGCACTAACAAAAAGTGACACAGACGTATGGACAGGATAAATTACAAGAGAAGAAAGCAACACACAGAGTTCAAGTCTACTCACACAGATTAGCAAAGTGTGATCTCAGAAAAATATTTTGAAAAGCTTCTCAGTATGAGGTATAACTTCCCATCTGTCCTTTCCCTTGCTTTAATGCTTTAGTATTTGTTGTCAATTGTCTTCTATTAGATGTCACACATCATTTACATCCTCGTTCCCTTTTTGCATGTTTACTTTGGACATTCAGTAATACAAAGTTCTTGACTATCTTCATTCTCAAACTCTTCCAGAAAAGGTACTGCTGATATTTTCAAGCCACACAGACTTCCACAGCTCATGAATTAGCAAGTATTTTCCCATACACTTGGGAGGTAAATGTAACACAGCACTTCAGAACACTGGGGTTTTTCTCTGCTGAAGTCCTTATATTCCTTTTTTCCTCTCCCTTGCTTCCTTTTGCCTTTCCCTATCACATCTCTGCAGTATTTGACAAAAATTTCTAGGTCTCTCACACAGCTTCACACCTCTGTAGGTGCTTCACAAGAGTTCACATTTCAGTATGTCAAGATAGATTTCTTTGATGGAAAAAGAGCTGAACTGATTTAGAGGACTAAAGAGGTAGCTAAATATGAGATATTTCATACATGTGGAAATATAAACTACTTCTACGTATTTCTGGTTTGCAAATTGTCTGGGCCTCTCAAAGGCAAGACAGATTTAATTATCTTTTTCAAACAGCACTCCTTTCTTCATGACATCTCAAGATACTACACACAGGTCACTCTTCCTGGGTTTTGCTCCTGTATCTGCTGCCGGCATGACAACTTAAGCACAGGAAGGGTAAGTCAGGATTCTGCACTAAGCACAAGTCAACATTTTGAGAAAAATGTTGCTGATTGCAAAGCCAGGATTGCAGGACGCTGCTGCAGCTGGGCCTGACCGCTCTGCCATCACTCACTACAAGCACAGATCAAGTTTCAAGCAGAGCCACTTATTTGCTATAGTTTTGCTGGGTTTCCTTCTTCGTACTTGCCATCTGTTCCCAGGGACAGCTTCTGCATTGCATCCAGGGGCTCCAAAGAGTAAAGAGCCCCGCAATCTGGCCAGCATTCTCTCTTACGTTAATTGTAAGGATTTAATGGATGTTTGAGGAGCTACCCATTACACCAAAAACTAATGCTGGTGAATCACACCTTGGAAATGTTTCAGTGTGTGCCCATTGCCTCTGGTCCTGTCACTGTGCACCACCGGAATGTGGTTCCTGGTTCCATCTGCTTTACACCCTCCCTTCAGGCGTTTCTGTGCATTGAGGAGATCCCCACTGAGCCTTCTCTTCTCCAGGACGAACACTCCCAGCCTGTCCTCAGAGAGGAGGGGCTCCAATCCCCTCTAACCATCTTTGTGGCACTTTGCCCCACTCTCTCCAGTACCTTCATCTCTCTGGTTACACTGGGGGCCCAGATCTGAACACAGCATTCCAACTGTGGCCTCACTAGTGCTGTACAACAGCAAGGATCACCTCCCTCCACCTGTGGGCAACACTCCTCCTCACACAACCCAAGATACCAACAGTCTTCCTTGCTGTGGGAGCACAATGCTGGCTCACTGTCCATTAAGGTCCACCAGGACTTCCAAGGCCTTTTCCGCCAGGCTCTTTCCAGCTGGGCAGCTCCCAGCACATACTGGTGCCCAGGGTTGTTCCTCCCCGTCCAGGACCTTCCACTTTCCCTTCAGCTGCAGGAGGTTCCTGAAGGCCCATTTCTCCAGCCTGACAAAGTCCCTCTAGATGCCAGCACCACTCTTCCCAATTTTGTATAATCAGCTGACTTAAGGAAGGTACGCTCTGCCCCACTGTCCAGACCATTAATGAAACACTGAATGATCCAGCCTGCCCCAAAGTTGCCTATTTTAAAATTCACTTGTCAATCCTGCTTTGAGACGCTGGCTCTGATGACACTGACTCTGACGACCAGTATTAAGGAATTTCAAAAAAGAGCTCAAAATCCCAAAATTATTATAGTGAATAAAAAAAATATTTTTGTAAATAACCACAGAAATATCTGCATGGTATTTCATGATTATTAATACAATATATCCCAGTATTAGAAAGATAATTTTAAGAAAGGAGTGAACAAATATCTTCCAGTAGGGCAGGTAATAGCATGCAAGCAAACTTCTCAGCTGAGTGCTCTCCATGAGTGACCCTGCCTGGGCCACAGCAACATGCTGTGCCTAGAGCACAGAACCGTGTGTAGCCAAACTAGAAACCAATCTTAAAGATACTCTGCTGGGGAGATTGGAGTTTAAGTACAAACCTCTCACTATCCCGAACTTCCTACTATCTCAGGAAGAATTCTTCTCTGATGGAAAGCTCAAACTCTCACACAGTGCAGCCCTGTCCACTGCTTTTCAGTCCAAGAACACCCGGAAGAACCAGCAGGTGAGTAACACTCCAACACCTGGACTATTCATACAACAAGTCAAAACTCTTGAGCACCAGACCGGCAGAGCTTTCTTCCAGTAAAGCCAATGGGCATTTTAAACAATTCAATTTTTCTAGAAACCTAGCTTGGCCATATGGAACAAGGATGACAAACTTAGTAATAGATTATATGAACAATATATAGTGATCTGTCTATTAGGATGTTTTACTTGCATCATTCTGCTAAGTTAAGCTAAGGATTATCAGGAAATCAAAACAGGGAAAATAGATAGAGTTAAGTTAAAGGCATGAAGCCTCTCTTTTATGAGATATACCCAACAGCAACTGCATTTCTGCTCTCTTTGAAAACATTTACCACAATCACATTCCCATTTCTCTCTCAGAAATCACATTTACCCCGTTTTCAGCAATACACCAGAACTCAGCCTCTCAGCTGCAGCCTACAGCAAAGTGGTCTGTGTGCAAGTTGCCAAAATGACTAGTCTTCTTCACTCTAGGTACCTGGACTTCCAAACATCATGAACTATTTCCACAAAAAGGAACATGATAGATTTTTGGATTAAAAAACTCTGGGGCAGGGAAGAGAAAAAGGAAATTGCATGTTCAAGCAGAATCATATACAGCCAAGCCAGAGACCTGAGATGTCAGTTTTGACTGATGGTAGAACATGAAAATTAGTTTCCAAGGCCAACAATTTTATGGGCTTACTGAAGAAAAAGCTAAAAATATAATCAGTCACAGCTGAAGACATGATTTCACTGGGCACATTGACTTCACTGACACCAAAGAAGAGGCCTTGCTGCCATCTCTCATCGCTTTATCTGCTCCTTTGTTTTACTACTGTATTTTGCAAGACATCTCCAGCATACTGCACTGCTATTCCATCACACTGCTTGCCCCTACCAGCACTAATTTCAGAATCACAACGAAGAGAAAGAACTGCCAGAATCACTGGGGGTCATGTGTTCCAACTCCCCTGCTCAAGCAGGGTTACCTAGAGCAGGCTGCCCAGGATCGAATCCAGATGGATTTGGAACATCTAATTCTCAATCAGGCTTTTAGAATCATCAGTCTGACAAGGTCAATTACAAAAACATCTGCAGCCCAAGCAACTGACCCTGGTGTTCAGTGACTCTCCTACCAATTTAAGGATTCTACTCTCTCGCCCACGCAAGTAAAACAATGCCACACAAGAAAAGGCCTGCCATGTCTATTTAAAACTATATCCGACACCTTACTCGGCACAAGACACAAAATTAATAAAGCCTGATCATGTTAATTTCACAGACTGGAAAAGGCAGATTAATGCAGGAAACAGAGCTGAGCCAGCACATGAATGAGGAGCTGTCCTCCACACAACAGGACACAGAGTTGTGTGCCCAAACCCATGGGACAGTTGCCAGCCAATCACCCAGGCTGACGGGCCCTGCAAAGGCACCTGAACAGCCATTCTTAGCCCTACACCCCAAAGCGGGTGCAGCAGTCCTGACACAATCGAGTCCCGAAATTTGCCCTCATTTTCCTTGACAGGAAGAGCAAGCAGTTGTTAGACCTGAAACACCAAGACCAGGCTTTCCATGGGAGAAGCTCCAGACCTGGGGTCACGGCTTATTAAGTAAGACACTGAGCAATTTTATTTAAGCCAGAACCTTTGCTGTGCGATGCTTTGCTCCATGCCAAGACCCAGCGAACCCCACAAATCCCACTGGATTCCTGTGAAGCCGTGCCCTTCCCATTGCACGCATCCCTCCTCCCACAATTGCCACACACAGCGCATTTCCCACCTCCTCCATTTGGCAATTTCNCGCGTGTCCCTCCCGCAGCGCCCACAACGGCCCGGCCCCGCGCGCCCCCCGCACCCACCTCGCTCGCTCACCCGCCGCGCGGGGGGCGGGACGGGAATGGGGGAAGGTGGGGGGGGGGGAAATGCGCAGTTCTCGCGAGACCCACCGCCAGCCTCCGCGGGAATTTTCAAATACGCGGACGCGGCCCCGGGCGGTAGTGGAAGCCGCCCCCTGGACTACGACTCCCGGCGTGCCGCGCGCCAGCCGCTTCCGCCCCGCCTGTCGTGTTTGGCGCGGGGCACGCCGGGAGCTGTAGTTGCTGGGCCGGCAGAACGGCGTGGCCTACAGAGACCATTCGCAAAAATGCAAAATACACCTTATACAGAAAAATACAGAAACAGGCTACAACTTACACAAATGCAGCTTTTAGAGAAACATCAAAACCAATTTTTGTAATACATGTTAAACCTTACCTTTGCTATCCAAGGTCAACCCAGTCTATTTCAGTAAATATACTTAATAAGGGTTGGTGGGGTCTGGGGGTTTTTTTGGTCTAAATTTCTATGATTCTGTGAAATCTGCAATGCTTCTAAGAAGTGGCATCATCATCAAAGGAGTGACAAAGGCTTCTCCCAGTGTACATTAACTATAATTACGGCAGTGCTTCTTAATGTTAAGTCTGCCATTCTCTGTATCATTATGGAAAGGCTTATTGTGACCTGGTGGCTGCTGTTGCCATTTTATATCTATTAATTTGTAGGATATAAGAGCAAGGATCACGGACAAGGAACCCACCATAGCAGACAATGAGATCACATAGGACAGCCCAGCTCCTGACCTAAGGAGGAGGTTGCGCACACCAACGAGGTGATAGTGAGATAGTTTTCACCTGCAAAGAAGGAAGGCTAACCATGGGCACCAGCTGATGAGTGATGGCAGGGCCGATTCTATTATGCACGAGGGGTTGTGCGTGAGACACACAGATCTAAGATGGACTATGAAAGGTCTTGAAGGTGAGGACAAGCAGCACTGATTTGATGTGACAGAGAGTGGGGAGTTAAGGCAGAAAGGCAAAGATAGACGCGGCAGCACTGGAGGACACATACCCTTTGCCAAAACATTTAGAGTGATTGTGTGCAGGACAGGGTTGCATTTATTAAGTGCTTTGGCAGTAAGCGCAATTCAAAGTGGCAATACAGCGTGGATGAGAGCCTTAGCTCCATGGATGGAGACAGAACTGCTTCATGGCAGGAATTATTTATAAAACAATCCTTACAAAACTCAAGCTTGATCTGAACACATGGAGAGGTCTGGATCAAAGATGTAGGAACGCATCATTGGCCTAAACAACAGCTGAGGAGCAGTAGGATGAAGTGGGCTGGTTTAGCTGAACTTGAGCTTGAACTGACAGCAGGGCTTCTCTGAGCAATCATCAGAGAGATGGGCAAAGACATGTTTAGAAAGAGGGTCTGCAACTCATCTTGCCCAGTTTTAAGTGTCTACGGTGCAGGGAAAAGGAAATGGGTTTTTCGTGGGTGCCATTCATCTGACTTTAAATACCTCCTGTAGGACTAGCTGTAAAGGAGCCTAGACAGCATTGTAGGTAGAGACACCTACACTGCAGCTTCTTATTTTTTGGTTAGGTTGATCTCACTTTTAGATGTTGATCTGAATACAGCACTGGATGTTTAAGTTGCTCGGCAGCTGAATTTTTTTTTTTTGGTTGGGATTATACAGAGATAATAGAAGAGAAAGAGGATAAGGGCAGAACTGTTTACCACCTGTGCTGGAGCCTGGTGAGTGAGCTAAAGAGGAATCTCCAAAAGCCACGGTGGTTGAGTGAGGGAAAGGAAAGGGAAGGGTAGACCTTTGAAAGACAGAGGAAATAACCTCTCAGGGAGAGAAGCTCAAGTTGACTTGTGGCACGTGTCTGATAGGTGAACCAAGATGTAGGGGAGAGCTGGAGCTGCGTCAGAGAAGGTCATTCAAGGCTCTCAAAGCAATGCTGACTGAATGTGGGGGCAGAGGTCAGGTGAGGGAGAAGTTGCATGAGGAGGACTCCAGGCTTTCTTTGAGCTTATAAAGCAAAGAGAATTGAGGTACATGTTTTTATTGGATTTGTGTGGCCACGTTTTGGTGGAACTGCAGAGATGGCATCTGTGACAAGCTGTAGAAGCTTCTCCTGTATGCAATAGGGCCAGTGCCAGGAAGCTCCAAGACAGACCTGATGCTGGCCAAGGCACTTCTGGGATAACAGAGTTAAGAAGGTAAAACAACCCTGCACAATTCCAGACAACAAGAGGACTGATGACATGTGAGAGAAACAGCAGACACCAAGGTCAGGAGGAGGAGCAGGAGGAAGAGGAGGAGGTACTTCTGGCACTAGGGCAGAGATTCCCCTGCAGCCTGTGGTGAAGACCATGATGAGGCAAGCTGTGTCCTTGCAGCCCATGGAGGTCCATGGGAGTGCATAAGGATGCTGGAAAGAAGGCTGTGGCCCCATGGGACTCTCACACTTGAGCAGGCTCCTGGCAGGACCTATGGACCCATGCTAGAGCAGTTTGGCTGGCAGGACTTGTGACACTCTGGGGGACTTGATCTGAAGAATCAGAAATGGACAAATTTAGTGTATTAAGTAAGGGCATAGAGATTTAGGGATTTTAGTGAATTAGTGAATATTTAGTGAATTACTAGTGAATTTTAGAACGATTAGTAGACATTAGGATCATTCAGAAGGCCTAGGAGCTAAGGTTGAATATTAAGGGTGGATTGCAGGCTGTGAAGGTAAACAATCGGGAAGGTTAGCCAAAACACGGGAGGAGAATGTAAAACATCGGAGCTAATTGGTGGAACAACTCATAGCAGGTGACATAATGCTGTAAAAATGAATATTCATTGGGCAATTGGCATATGGATGAGGCAAGGGGATAAAAAGGGGTGACAACTGGAGGGCGGTCTCTTTTGGCACCTGGCAGTGGTAGAGGGCACTGCTGGCCCTTTCCCTGGCTCTTAGGCCAAAAATAAACTTTTCTGTAGCATACAACCAATTGCCTTGAGTCCTGACTGATTTCCTTCAAATCAGACTCACACTGAGCAGCCTTTTCCTGAAGAATTGCATTCCATGGAAAGGTACCCATACTGGAGCAGTTCATGAAGAACTGCAGCCCCTGGGAGGAATTCACATTGGAGAAGTTCATGGAGGACTATCTCCTGTAAGAGGGACTCCGTGATGGAGCAGGGGAACAGGAGGAAAAGGGGCAGCAGAGGCAATATGTGATGAACTGGACACAGCCACCATACCCGTTCCCTTTGTGGTGTGGGGAAGGGAGGATGTAGAGAAAATCCAGAATGAAGTTGAACTTAGGAAGATGGGAGGGATGGGGGAATGTGTTTTAAGATTTAGCTTTTATTTCTCATTATCCTACTCTGATGTAATTCTTAATTAATTCAATTCCTTTTTTTCAAATCGAGTTTGTTTTGCCCATGACAGGAATTGGTAAATGGTCTCTCCTTGTCCTTATCTTGATCCAGGAGATTTTCACTATGTATTTTTTCTCCCCTGTCTAGCTGAGGAAGGGAGAGATAGAGTGGTTGGTGGTTTGTAAACAACAGGGCTGTTAAAAGATGCATTTATTGAAATTATAAAGAGCTAGAGAAGGGTGAGCAATTAAAGAGGTGAAACGAGAATGAGGCAGTAAAGAAGATGAGAGAGAGTGAACTAAGAGCAAGCAAAGGAACAGGAGGACAAAATCAGAGAGCTCTATGCCTGTGGCATCAGCAAAGGCTTGGAGAGAGGTACGTGGAAGTGGATGTGAGTACAAAGTCCAAACACTGGACGAAAGCAATGACATCCTGTGCTATAGAGAGAGAGGCAGGAACGGAGACAAAGTGAAGGGGGAAATTGTATGCAAAATGTGTGCAAATTGAAAATGTTCAGCCAAACTGGAAAAATCAGGCTGTTTGGTGGACAAGAGGTCATCAGTTTCATGCTGTTACAATTGTTGAAAACTTGATGGACAAGCTATATTAGACAGATAATGCTGTTACTTATCTAAGTTAATGATTGATAAACCTAACTGCTAAGGCTGGGTAGGGAGCTAGTGGAATCACACTTGCAGCAGCACGGCGGGTCTGAAATGGGGCCCCCAAGATCCAGACAACTACATGGATGGTCACTGCGTGCTGCTGTACAGCTGCAGGTACCTGGACACTGGATGGTGACGCACCCTGTGAGGACAGCCAACCTTGTTGACACTGTACCTCTCTCCAGAGGCCTGGGAAGCCTGGAACACGGCGCTGGGTGCAGGGAAGAGCTCTAGCACCACTGCCTTCCCCACTGAGGCAGACCCTTTCCTCTGAGAAAGGTGGGAGAAGAACCCAAAACCAATTTTGTTATTACAGGGAGCTGGAAGTGGGGTTCAGGCTCTCTGGTGGTGTCCTGGCCAGCACAACCTTTCTTCCAAATCAGTAAGTCAATATCTAATTATGGGTGAGATTCCCTGGCACAGTCTGCTGCTTTGTGCTGCCCTGGCACTGCAGTTCAGCTGTTGCTCTGGTCGCCGTCCACTTTTGCTTTCTTGTTGTATTTCAGGATCTGTGATTCTCTTAAATTTTAAAATGGAAAGTGTTGCATGTTTGATAGTATTTTTTTCAAATTATTGTGAAGAATATATGGTATCCTCCTCAACAAGCACATCTTAGTTGGTACCTGTGGTCTGACATTTTTGGTAAGCTCTACCAAAACTAAACAAATCCTCAGATGAAGAAACCTGTGTGTTAAAATGAAGTTTATATTGTCAGCATGTTTCAGGAGTGTAAATGTGAAACAGAGAACATGCTTCAGTGATGTAATGATAATTCGCAAGCACATGATTGTTTATAGAGACAGGATGCTCAGCAATGTGGTTATACTTCTTAAAATATGTAATTACAAGGGCACAATTTTAAAAATAAGAATTAAATACTGCCTTTTGATAATTACATAGGAGGAATCTATTTGAAAACATATGGGATGTCTTTAAAGCCAAATATTAAAAAGCCTCAGACTCAACAAACAGGAGTTTGGACTTTTTAGAGTTTACATTGTGAATTGTTTCAACTGGGAATTTTGTGGGGTTTAAAAGTCTAATCTTAATTTTATTTTCTGGATTCAGAATGCCTGATTATGAGATTCTAGGAATTAGTTCTATACATTTTTTACTCTTACATAATTTACAAGTATTCTCAGCTTTTAATTCTACTATATGTTTAACAGGGCATAAATAGTTTTCCTTTAAAATTGTATTTATTAAATTGTAGGGCAGTATTGTATTACGCATTAAAAGCATTAATTAGTACTTTTCAATATCAAACCCAAAGTACTCAAAAACTTAATGAACCAAAAATAAAATACATAATGGGATCTCTTCTATTCTCCACTTGAGCGGCAATAATTTAATATAAAGAGAGACACTACAGAACTTCCCAGAGAATGAAAAAATTAAATGGTGGTTGAAACTGCCTTGCTGAAGTTGCTGAAAAGTCATGCTGCCATAAGAATAAAGAGGGAGACAAGTGTCCACATTTCACTTTAAAAAGAAAAAGCAGAACTTCAGGAGACCTTGAAAACTGCATTCTTGAGCAGCACACTGTATTGTCTCATCTCTGTTTCACCTGTAGGAAATGTTACAGCTTGATTCTCCTAGCTGCATTTTATGAACTACAGCTTATGTTTTACCATGTTTAGAATTTGTTTTTTCTTCTGGTGTTTTTTGGTTGATTTGTTGGTTCTACTTTTTTTGCCCACCCTTTTCTGGGTTTTTTCTTTTGTTCTGGGGTTGTGTCGTTGTTGTTTGGGGCAGGGGGTAGGTTTCCCACTGTAATCTGAAGCCTAGATAGCTTCCTCTCACAAATTGAAAACATGACTTTTCTTCCCTTAAGCTGGGACAGGAAGATGCTTTCTGGGTCAAATCCTCCATCACCCCTCTGCTGTGTGTAGCAACTGGACAAGTCCTGTGGCTAGCAGGTTTGGTGTAAGCTGTGACACTGCAAAGACCTGTCCTTGCACTAACACTTAGTTTGCATACATACATATGTATATAACCGTGCAGCAGAGAGAAGATGAATACTCTAAGGTCTGACTTCAGGGGTGTGGGAACCTCTGAGTAGTATTAGGAGTTTGACTAGTGTCATACAGGTTTTAATTTCATAATTTATGGACATTATGTCATTTATTAAAATCTACAAAAAGCAGTCACTTAGAAGGGAGGAAATGAGGAATTTGAAATATTTTATATTGCCTACATAAGTAGGGGTTTTTCCTCAAGTCAATGCATTTCTTCACAATGCAAAAACCTTCATGTTAACCCAAAATTATTATTAATCAGTTATATAGGGAAGTCCATGACCCGCATTTATTTGCCCTTCCTTTCATGTTTGTTTCTGCAAGTAAAGGTAGGTGGTTGCTTCAATGTGTTGGAAGTAGCGAACACACTAAAGCAAACCAAGGGAAAACAGAGCTGATATAGATATGCCTTACACCAGTGAATTCAGAGCAGGAAGTTTCTTTCTTCTCAGTTGTTTTGCTAACTGATCACATAAGAAATGCCCAAGTTCTCCAGCAGTGTATCACTTGTCCAGCCTTTTGGATAACTGATAGTATTCCTTATTGTGCAGGGTGAAAGTCACACAGCAAGAGAACCCATCAGTCAACAAAGCCAGACCTTCACATTCTGGTAGTAGCACTTGGCCTGCATTGCACATCTTGAGAAAACTGGGGTTTATACTCAATGGTGTAAATAACTGACAGTCCTTTACATGGGAAAGGAATAGAATTTCATGCACAGCACTTGTGCATTGTGGCTGAATTATTCATACTGTTTGAATGTAATAATGGGGTTTACGCCTATGGTTTTGCTGATAAATCCCAATGGTCAGTAGCCTAAAACCAAGTTTTCCCATTAAATAAACAAGAGAATTTATTCAGACCTGAGGTTTCATATCTGGCCTCTCTTACAGCTCTGACAAATCCCCATCAGCCTTCAATTGAAACAAAGGAATTGGGCTTTTGCCCATTTGGAAAATAAGAAATTAATCCTAAAGAATAAAGTCTTAAAATCTAACTTGGAAATACAGTTTCCCCATGATTTCTGATGCAGAGGGACTTAGTTGTTGCAATCCAACAGCAAGAGACACTGCGCTGAACTGAGAAGCAGGTTGCTATGCATAGGTGCTGCAAACTAGACTGCAAATGCTTTCTGAGCTCTAAAATAAAACCACTCCAGTTTTATTGGCACCAAAATCACTTTGCTGACTGCAGTTTATTATCACTGTGCAAATATTGCATGTGTAAGGTGTTTTATATCATGTTCAAATTCAGAGTGCCATAATTCAACACAAGCTGAGCTGGGAAGGGATCACTTTGAGATGGTTGGTATTAGGCATTTTCTTTTGTGTTTATAGTCTATGTGTGTGATCTTAGGGCGAAGTACCAAAAGGCGTTAAGTAGAAAACCTGAAGCAAATCAAATCCAAAATTATGTAGAAAAACCCAAATGCTGGAAAATGCAACCTGGAAAAAAATTCAGACTGACTTCTTTTCATGAGGAATGTAGTCATGTATGTTGAAATGACTGTCAAGGACGGATTTTTGAAAAGCACACAGTACACAGCTGTTCCTTTATAAGCAGAGAAAGCAAATTATAGAGGTTGCTCATGGCCTTGTGCAGGGGAGCTCAGGATATATGTGTTTCCTCAAACCATTTGCAACAGGATGGCTCTTGAAAATAACAGAGACTCATTTTTCCTGTGCAGGTAAGGCTTAATGTCAGTGTGCCCAGCTGTGTGAGAAGCACTTCTGAGTGTGAGTGACTAATACACTTGCCGGCACAGCAACTTCAGTGCGTAATTTATTGTTGTGTAGGCTGTCTGGATAGCTCAGCCCTGCAGCCTTTTACTCTGACAGATGCTGATCAGCTCCTGAGAGGTGCTAAGACATCTCATTTGTCAATGTGTGCTTGGTGCCTCATAGAAAGTCATCAGAGCCTTGTTGGGTTTGACCCACCAGTACTGAAAAATGAAAGTGATCCATCCTCTGTATACAGAGACAGCTAACAAAAAGCCAGTGTCCTTGAAAGAGGCACTGTGACCTCTGGTGCGGGCAATTTAGAGAAGATATCACTCAGTCTGCTGAATCTGCTCATTAACTGCTGGAACAAAGAACCACTGTGAATAATAGTTCTTTTAGCTTCTCTTAGTCCACTATTTCAGAGCTAGAAAATATTTTTCTGGAGCTGGCGTAATGGAAATTAACTGAGTGGCACCAGCTTGAGGTTCTCCCCAGCACCCTCAGGCATGGGGCAATAGTCCACATGCTTCACCCTCCTGCCTGACTGCCGTTGCCTGCATGCCTGGGTTGGTTTGTGTTGGATCATGTCCCTGGCACAGTTGGGGCAGCTTCCATCACTGGCACTACATGACCTGCATCAGATTTTGCTTTTTTGCCTGGAGCTCCAAAGTGCTTTCTAAGAGGCGTCCTTTCCCTGCTAGAGATACCCAACATATATGTAGGGCCAGCTTGGTTGAAACACATCACCTGAGGCAAGGATCAGCTGGATTGTCCCCTCATCTCCACTAGAGACTACACTAAAAGCCTCTATTGTTAATTAAGCAAGACAGTGCAGCTTCCAGGAAATGAAGGGATGGTGATGTTCTACAACAAGCATTTAAGATGAGCGCATTTTCGTTGCTGTTCGTAAGAAAATATTTCTTTTAAGAGAGGGAGGTGTATTTACTATTTTTTCCCTCCCTCTAGCAAATATTTCTGCTGCAAGTTGTAGGGCTTTCAACATCAACCACTGGGAAAACCATGGAGATCTCTGAAAAAAACTGACAAAGAAGCAATGTATTTTCTTGATTCTGAGCCTCAAACAGTGGATGAATCTCTGAATTACTGCAATAGCTCAATAAGAACACAGGGCAGGATGCTTCCTCCCTGCCACCAGTGCCTCCCACAGACTCAGCTCCTCCTCCTGCGACTGCATGCGGCAGCACCATGGATGGCACACTGGAGCCAGGTAACTACATCATGTCTGGCTTCTTCCCATGAAAGATTACTTTCATCCAGAATTTCATAGGAATTGAAAAAAAGGACTGACATTCAAAAGCTACTAGGGAACTCCAGAGTAAAGAAGCCAATGCATGACGTCACCAGTTGTGTGATCCAAAACTGGTTGTGTGCAAGTTGTGTGACTTCACTTACTATGATTTATATTACAGCACTTCAGTGAGAAGATTCTGGTGGAGGATCTCAGTGACAGCACGTTTTGCCTGGTTTTGCTACGTGACTTGTCCTGCAGTCCTAGAGGAAATTTCATATTTCTTTGCAGTCTCACATTGGTCCCTGGCTCCACTGGTGCTGGCAAACAGGCTCCTCAGCCTTTTTTCCTTTTTTTTCAGATGTACCAGACTAAAAAAATCTAAGTTCAACAAATTTGGTCTAGGTGCAGTGGCTGAGGTCAGAGTCCTATTTCATTAGGCTTTGTATAAGGACATACAAGGAGATTCATCCTGTTGTGCAAAGTGCTTGCACCTTGACAAAGTGGAAGGGAAACAGCTACAGTGAGAAATGCCTTGCCAGAATTCATGCATCGAATGTTGAGCCAAGAATGTTAGCCAGCTATCCCAGTTCCTGCCATTCAAGTAGATCTACTTCAAACTGGATAGCATGTGCATCTGTGTACTTATTCATACCAGTGGCTACCGCCTCTTAAGAAACATGCTCAAAAACTTACACTGCAAAATTAAATATACTTTGGAGGATTTGCTGGCCCTAGCTGAGCAGCATGTCAGCCGAGGAACAGCTCCAGCAGCAGCTGCTCATGCTGGATGATGAACCTTCCTTGAATTTTGCAACATTGACAACATACAAAGACTTACTGAAGGCCCACATGGCATCATTGACTTTTATTGCACATTTGCCCTTTATTGCATCAGATAATTTAACCCAAAAATAATGGCTGTGACTGGCCCTGGTTTTGGAGAATAAAGATGCACGGATTTTTCAATATATAAGGAGCTAATTCAGTATTCCAGTGCCTCTCTGCATGAGAACAAATCAGTGGATTTTACCTAGTCATTTCCACATCCAGATCATGACTTTTGGTTGAATGACAAATTACACTGCTACGGTATGAATCCTAGTTGAGTGCCTCTCACTGCAGCTGGAATTAAACCGTGGGAGTGGGGATCCTTCTCCCCAGCCCACTGCTCTTCTGAATGAATGTGGTTTGTCCCAAAGCATCACAAATTATTTTAGCTCCTTGCATATAGGATAGATTTTCACTGCTCTGCACCTTTCACTTTATTAATCAAAAGCAGCAAATTGTGAAGGAGGATTAAGTCTAGAATTGGCTTTTGATCATGTTGCCCTTTAGATCTGCCTGAAAAAAAAGTACTGCTGTAACTGAAGAAACTTAACCCTGGAGATTAACACACTGGATCCCTGAGCATGCACTTAAGAGTTACGTACATAAGAGTTCAGTTGCAGTTATCCTGTTGGGTTTTATAAAAGGAAATTCAAAGTCCTTAATACTAGTCAATCTCTTTTAAGATTATTTTGCAGTGAGCTGATCCAACCTATTCTACCTCAGCCTGAAATTTTTTGAACAGTCCCAGAATACAGTGCAATGTACCAGTGAGACAGACAGAGGGACAAACCTGAGGTTCTCAGAATGAAAATGAAAGAAACAAGGAATTGAACTGTGGAGGCTCCCTATGTGTTAAAACCCCACAGCTAACAGAGAGAAATTAGGGGTGATGCTGATGACAGTAAGTGAGCAGCTTGGCTACCAAAAAAAAAAAAGTAAAAAATACAACCTGGCTGCCTTGATAGAGCTTCCCCTGGGAAAACTGTCCTTGTGATCATGACACTGAACAATTATGTATAAGAAAAAGCTGTGTGCACGACAAAACCCATATGTTTCCATCTAGTTCGTCAGCTCAGGTAAAGATATCTGTTATTACTGAACCAGACCTAGCTTGCAAGTGTCTGCTAGCAGCAAAAAGCAGAGTGGGAGGGCAGCCACATACAGGGGAGCCCTGCCATGGCATTTAGCTCTGACAAGGCAGGCACTTTCTCATGCCTCAATGTGGAACAAATAAATAAAGCTTCTATCAAGAAAGGGACTTGCTGCCCAGAGCGTGGAGTGTGGTTGTTGATAGAGCAGCAGAAAAGGGTTTGTAGGAAATCTGAGGCAGTGCCCTACCAGGTGTCAAGGGACAGTAATTTCTGTTGCTGCTGCCCTTCTTCCTAGGTGAGTGAAAGGGACAGGTCTGGTTTCAAAGCCATTATGTCTCCAAGTGGCCAGATTATTCTTTTTTCTTACTTTGGTGCTAGCCATAGGACAAGTTTGATTCATTGCACAAATTTTACCATTTGGCAGGGGGGGTATTTTCCTTTTGTCTCTTTTTAAATTCTGTATGAGATGAATACCAACAGGGCAAGCATTACACTTGCCAGAGGCAACAGCTGTTATACTTGTGCTTGAAGAGGAAAAAAGAAAATCTTTTTGTGATGACTGCCAGAGACTTTTTCATGCTTTTTGGATAAGAGCGAGACAAGAGCTGGTACAGACACATGTTCCTTTCCTTCCCCATCTTGCATCATTAATAACTGTTAGTGCAAATCAAAATAATAGTCATTTTCTGGCAATAAGTAATTTTATGTGAAAATAGTTAATTCCCTACATGTGTGAACACATTCTCAATTGAAAAGACACAAATTACTCACTGTAATTTTACTGAAGTAAATGGATTTTTAGGCTGTTTGGACTGAAACTGTCACAGTATCAGATGTTTATGGATATAGCAATAAAATTATCGTGGTATTTTCATCAAATCTTTTGAATGAGAGAAAAATTTGTAATGCTCTGTCTTTGTAATGTTCTGTAGGGAAACTGCTAACATGACAACACTCTGCATTAAGCAACTGCAGCATTGTAATCAGTAGGAAGTGAGTCTGTCGACATCTCCTCAGACTGAGGGACAAAAATATTATCAAAATACACCTTGCTATTATGGAGAAATCCTTCCAGTGAAGGATTAAAGATTGTATAAAATACAATAAACCAAAGGGGTTTGAACTCCCCATCAAGAGCAGGTGACATGCAATGCTTGGCCCAACTTTGGCAATGTGCTATAGATGAGCTGCTCCTCCAGTCACTTGCCTTCTTCACTCCTTGCTCCTCAGGGAGGAGGAGGCCCAAAAACCTTTGCTGTCAGCAATTCCACATGAGATAATGTATCCTTGTTTCTGTTACCTTCCTCAGCTCAAGAAACTAGGGCAATAAATCCGTGTCCTTTCTTGGGTGCATTTTATTTTTCCCAGAAGAAATCTCCTTTACTTTTTAAGCTACTCTGGATATGTTTCTTAGCCATTCCTGCCATTTCCCATGACAGCAGCTGGGCAACGTTTTCATGCTGAAGGATTGTCTTATACAGCAGCATAGGGAGAGCATAGCATCCACCTCAGGAGAGTGAGCATGCACCTGCCTCTCATAAGAGCTCTAGCTGGGAGGTGCTAACAAGCTGCTTCTTGCAAGGATCATCTGCTGAAACTGAACAGTTCTCCAGTCTGGATGAGCTGCCTTGTGAAGGTGTCATAGGTGGTCACTGTGGTGCATTAATCAACCACATGACTATAGTGAGTCCCCAGTGTGACACAGACATAAACCAAGCTAAATACAGTTGTTGGCTGTGTTGGGCCAGGTATTTGCAGTAGGTTTTGGTGCTACGTATTGCATAAAGGCAGAAGTTGTGGCCTCACCTGGAATCCTGTGACTGGCGGCTTGTGTTCAGAGATTAAGTCAGACGGAAGCGGGTGAACATTTGGGGCATACTTTGTCCGACAATGTGCTAAAAGGTGCCAAAAAGAAGTCTCTGCATCTTTTGTCAGGGTTACTAGTATGAAGAATGTGCTGGGAGTCTCTCCAGCCCCACCCCTGTAAGGCTGATGTAAAGCTGCCGCTGGACTTGGCCAGCTCCACCTCTGAGTCACCATCCTTCCTCCAGCATGGCCATGAGTCACCCCTCCTTGACTGTTCCTTCCCTCAGAGTTTAAGCATAGCAGAAAACCCCAGACAAAAACGTGTTGGTTGCAGGAAGATCGGTGTCCTTGTCAGAAACCATCACACACTCACTGAGCTCCTGGGGATGTCCATGCAAACCCAGTGCTGCAGTTAAGATCTTTTTATCTCTGTAACTCTATAATTGCCCAGGACATCTGCCATAATCAAAACCATTCCTTTGATTTACTCAAATTTCAGTTCACTCAGTTCCCAGTCACTGCCTCATGTCCTCTATGCAGCAGCAGCAACACAGTGTCAGTAGACCTCAAAAAAGATGTGCTCACAGCTGGAAAAACTGAGGAGACACGGTGCTATGGCACCAGCTGCCCTGCAAAACTAAGGCTTGACCAGAAGTTTTGGATCAGTTTCACTGAATGTTGGTTGCAAATTAATGGTAATGACTAGATAAATATAACCAGCTGATGTGTGGATTACAACAACATCTAGACATCATGCAGACAACATTGCACAAATAGGTACATTTGAGGCAGCATCAGAACCAACTTGATTTTATACAGGAAGCCCACTAGTAAACTTTTTCATGGTATGACTAGGCATGAGCTAGTCATCTAGTTTAGGATAAGTCAAGAGAGACTGGGTCTAAAGAGGGCCCCGGTCAGCAGAGAGTCCCTGGGGACTCATAGCCCAGCATCAAGCATCACTCTGTTTCAGGGAACATAACACCATGCTCAGAGCAAGGATGACACTCTGAACATGCAGACCTGACCACTCATATTCATCAGGGTTGATAATAAAGGTGCTCCTTCATTATGGGGGTGACTTGTCTGGGCATAGAGCACTGGCCATGCTGTTGCCTTCATGCCATCCTGAACTTCATCCCTAAAATTCCCTATGACCTTCCCAACCATGTACATGTAGCTTTCCTGTTTCTTACTGTCATTGAACCTTAAATGGAGCTCCTCATCTGACCTGGGCTGGCCTCCCAAGCAAGCCAGTTCTGCCACAGACTCCCTGCCCTAGTCCAGGACCTGACCCTTTTGCCCCTCACAGGGGGTACAAGAAGTTATTCTTGTGTTCACCTCCTCCATGACCTGCTGAAAGGTGGGAATTCATCTCTCTTCTAGTCTCTTCTGACTTCACCTGCTTTTAGGGCAGGAAACTCCATTCTCTTTTGTCTACTGGCTTTTATTTGCCACCTGGGATTGTAGACTGCCTGCTGGGTAGGTGCATAATGGAAGTATGCAGGATAGAGGCTTGCATATACCCACTGCAGCATCCCAGAGAGCCTGGTACTGCAAATGCTGAGATCCATTTTAAAAAGAGCAGAGGAAAAGCCTAAGGGGTGGGCAAGAGAAAAAGCAAGAGATTTCAAGGCATTGACCCCACAGAGCCAAGACACAGCTCAGGGACTGCCAGCTCAGGCGGGGTGTGAAGGGTGACACTGGACTTGGTGACACAGTCCCCAACAACATACCACACATTTCAAAAGACTTCAGGAAGCTTGGAGGGGACTGAAGGAGAGGAAACTCCTCATGGAGGTTGTTCTTGGCACACGAACAAGAGAAAAACTGAAGCAAACCATAAGTTAATGAAATGGTGAAAGGTTTTGCCATCATGGAGTGTTGAAGGAGAGCTGTTTGGGTTGGCCTCCATCCTGCCAGAAGGGCAGATATTCTCAGCTGGGCTGCAAGAGTGGTAGTCTTTGCTTGAACTGGTGACTAAACCAGACTGGAAAGCACTACTCTGACAACAAAAAGAAGGGGAAGGCATAGTCGTACAAACTCAGTCTATCCTATTCCTCCTTGTAGGTAATGTTTAAGAGTCCAAGACCTAGGGAGAGAATAAATTCTGAAAGCCTGTGAAAAAGCATCTTGGTCAGAAATAAGGGAAAACAGCAATATTTTTTATGAAAAGAAGCTTGCCTGAGTTGCCAGGGTTAACACATGCTGGGTAGGAACAGTGCTGAATATCACTGGCTACAGGCCACTAATATATCTGAACAGCGAAAACACATGTGAAAGCAGAGCCTTGCTGAAGTAAGGGAGGATTTCACCACTTGATGTTCTGCAAAGAGCTAGTTGCCAAGCTCGAGTTCAGCCCAATGTTATTAGCACAGTTCTCAGTTCTATAGTGTTAATCTCAGTTTTGTAACAGTCCCTGTATTTTTCTGTTGATGACTTTATCTGCAGCTATGCGTGTAACCCCTTGGGCTCAGTCTCTGGCTTGCTGGCTGTGAAACCCAAGTTGTATGACATGTAAGAGGACTGCCTGGTGTAGCTCAGTTAGCACTCCTGGAAACATTTCTCATTGTGCAATGCTGCCAGGATGCATGAGGGTAAAGTTTCACCTCATTGTGTAGAAGGCAGGATTAGTACATTCAGTGCTGAAATACACATTTTCATATTTATTACCAGAGTGCCAGATATAAATTACCAGGATAGGGAAGAGAGGATTTATATCAGGAGACTCTGTTGATGCAAATGTACTTTAATTCCAGATTTTTATCCCAAGAGTTAGGTTTGCTGGTATTTTAGAATTGCCTGAAGGTCTGCCAGAGCCAGCTTCCCACATCTCTAGAAATTCACTGTGAACATAATTTTCTTTGTTCCCTCTACTTGAATGCTTTCCAAATTTGTAACTGGTGAAAGGGCAGGATTTCTGTTCCTGTGGAGACCTGAAATACAGATTTTCTGGTCAAATCGCAGAGATACTATTTTGGTAAAGGCAGATTTCCAAATCATCTGCAAGCTGCTCTCTTGCTGGGAAGATGAGAGCCAGTTCAGGAGTTTCCATCAGAGAAAACAGATTCACTCAGGGATATGTGTATATACCTGATTGCACTGGGTGAGGAGGGCTTTGCTGTGCTGTGATATCCCAAGGCGTGGTAGCCTCTGCTAGGGAGGTTGAGGGTGAGCTCGTCTACCAGCTCCCTTATCACCTTAGGATGCATCCCATCGGGTCCTATAGACTTATGAGGATCCAAGTGTACTATTCAAATGGGATATTCAAGTTCTGGGGATGACACTGCTTATCAGAGGGCCCAAACAGAGCCGTTTCCCACCTGATCATAGGCAATGTGTATGCCATGAAATATATGGGTGTGGGCTTACTGGCATGTACTTCTAGCATCCTTGTCTCCTGTATGGGATTGTAGCCTTCCAGCCTGTGAATCACTGGCTGGAGGAGCTATTGTCTCCACTGACTCCGCTGGAGGGGAGAGGCCTCAGCACCTACACAAAAGGCATTGTAGTGGGATTATTCCAAGCACTGGATCAGGTAAGATCATTCTGCTCTCTTCTTAATATGCAAGGGAAGCAACTTGAACAACCTGGTCTAGTGAAAGGTGTCCCTGCCCATGGCCAAGGGGTTGGAACTGGATGACCTTTAAGGTCCCTTCCAACCCAAACCATTCTGTGCTTCTGTTATAATGAACTTCTGAAAACTGGGTATTTTACATTTTGAACTTGAACTGTCATGTCCTGGCCCTAAATTAGTATCAGATGTTTGTATTTCCTAGATCACACCAGTGTTTGACTCTCACAGGAGATATCTGTGGCAACGGCTGCTCTGAGAAATTGGACCACCTAGAGGCGGCAGAAGAGAGGATATGAGGCTTCCAGGACTATGCTTGGATTTAAATGAGACCCTGTAGTGATTTGCATTAAAAAGGATTTTGTTAATTGGACAAGCAGATCAAATATAAGCAGACAATCCCTCTGCTGTCAGCAAATGATCGTAAGGTTCAATAGGCGACATATATAAGCCTTTTTCTGTGATGAAATATCACAGAAATATCTCCTGCATTTCAATGTATTTGGATCTCTTACATCTTTAGAATATTTTGCAATACTATAATAACTCTGTCTCCCAAGGATATGCAACAGGCTGTACCTTGTTTGTGTTTTATCTGCATCTACAGATCTCAACTGAGTTTGGGACTGCTTCGTCAAGTGTTATGAAAACAAATCTTGGCCTTTAAAACCATTTCCAGAGATAAGCGGTAGAAAAGAAAGAAGAAAAGAAGAAAAAAGAGAGAAGAGAAAAGAAGAGACTGTATTCCAGAAGAGTAATGGGAACAGGAGTGCAGCTCCCAGATGAGTGCTCATCCTACAGATGGGGGCGGGGGGGTGTACCGGTTGCCTTTTGTGTAAATATATTATATAAAACATGTACTTTAAAACAACTACAAATGCCCTACACATTGCCCGGAGCCAGTTTCTATTGTCTTGAGTGACCTCTCATTTGAAGCAAGGACCAAAGCCAGGCAAAAGCTGAAGTGTGTGTGGCACACTGAGATGGGAATGAGGGCTGGCAAGTGCCATTGTTCTCCTTTTTGCCTCCTAGTGAACAGTATTTAATTCTGGGTTTGGTTGTCAGAAGAGATTAGATATCGAAATTCTGGGGTCCATAAGTGGTCTATCTGATCACTTAGGTAGAGAAAACACATTGTACAGAGGAAAATGTCAGATGCGTGATTAAGCCATTTGTGTCTTACCACAGTTGTGCAGTGTATGTTTGTAGAAAGTCAGTTTTTGAAAAAATCACTTGAACAATACAAAAATAATTAAATTAACGAGTCCTGGGGATAAAGGATTCATTTTCCCAACAGACTGTCAGCAGGGATGAAGGCTGGGTTATCAGATCTATGTAAGAGGGTATTTTCTAGCAGAGCAGTGACACTTGGAGCTGCTCTGAGGAAGGCCCTCTCCATGGGAACAAGAGCCATACAAAAATGTTCCTCAAAGATAAATGGAAAGTAAAATGGGAATGATGGGATGAAACCAAACAGAAAAACAGTATTGCAAAATGGTGAGAAAAGGAATGAGCTATTATTTTAAATGCTAACCAGCAGAGGACACACTTGTTGGGTTTGGGCAGAACAAAAGGACATTGCAAAGAAAGTCATAGAAGTGGTGTTTTACAAAATACTTTATAGTCAACTCTGAAATCAGATGTGTATATAGTCTACAGAGACTTGAGCAGAGGGATATGAAAATGTCTGGGTTTTTTTAATCCCACAGACAAGGGGAATGAATTTTCCTTATAAAAGTAAGGAATGATGAAAGAAATTTCTCTGGAGCATTGTGGCCCCAGGAGTGCTGCCTTGGTGCATTCTTGTGCACAGTGGGACAGGCTGGTGTCCCTAAAAGGAGGACAGCAGCCACCAGCCTCACACGGGAGCCTGACATGGGGAGAGCTTGTGTCTCCTCTCCATCATGATTAAAAACAATCATTTGTGGTACGTATTAATGTTAAATTCTCATCCCACGCAACAATTCTTCTTGCTCCTTATTTTGTCTCTCCCTTTCCTTTGCCTGCGCATGGCAAAGGGTCCGGATCTCTGATGGGCTGCAGACAGACTGTGCAACAGCTCCCAGTCTCAGCTGGATGCTCTGCTGTGAGGAAATGAAGACGATTAATAATACTATGACCAAAGAAGGAAGGGTTTGTCCAGAAGGAGGAAGCCAATGTGAGCAGGGTTTGGTAAGCAAAATTGCAGAGAGTTGTTTCTGCAAACAGTAAGTTATAGGCTAGCACAGCTCTGCATGTTACATAAATTTTATTGTGTTTTGGAGGAAATTGCATACAATCAATCAGGTTACTCCAGCAGCAAGTACGTAGTACGTTTCATGTGTGCAGTCTGGTCTTTTTCTTTCCAGCTACTTAGCATAACTCTTAGCAGGATTTTATGCTCTTAAGGGTAACTAAAAGTATCAGCATCCACGGGGACACCTCTCCCTGCTGGAGTTAACGACTTTTTTTTTTGAAAATTCCTGACTATATTCTGAATTGAGAAGAGACAATCTGTGTTTTTGTGAAAATTCAATACTATCAGCATCATTTCCTAATAAGAGTATCTGAAAATGTTCTCCATAGACAAAATGTACTGCCAGTGTCAGAGAACATCTTCTCCAACACAGAGCTTTTTATTTGTTGTAATTTTTGTCATACATCACCATCTCAAGTCTTTTTATGAACAACAGCTCAAGGGTTTCAAGTGGAAAAATTTTTATTCTGAGAAGAGATCTGGATTTGCAAGACAAAAAAAATTCTAATGGAGCTGCAATTGCTATAACAAAGTACATTTCAAAAACAAACTCTGATGTCTGAATATTAATCATCTGACAGTGAGGACAGTATTCCTTAAGGAAGGAACACAGGCATTGTGCTTGTGAGCGCCAGCTTCCATCTCCTTGTACTTCACATCACTTCTGTGCCATGGCACACTGCTCCCAGCCTAGTGTCTGCACAAATACTCTCTTGTTACATTTTGTTGCTGGGACTTAAGATGGCTTTTAGATGAAAAATAATGTGCTGAGTAACTTTTTTGGCAAAGGAGACCCCTACTGTGGTTAAAGTGTGGCAACATCTAGGGCACTGCCAACAGAGTTAAAATACATGTACTACAGCATGAATGCAGGAAGAAGCAGTTGCAGTAGTGTTATACGTAAATCAGAGTGACTGCTGAAGTCTTTCTCCAAAGTAATAAGCTTATGTTCTACTTTTCTTCATCAATATTTAGCCATTCCTTTTTCTCTGATGTCAGTGCAGTTATATATACATTTTCCATATGTAGAATTCCACTGACAAGCAAAGATGTTGTTTGGGGAATCCCTTATCTGCAATGCCCCCTGTAATGAAAAACAAGAACTTCTGTTCTACATTACCTTCTTCTCTGTTACAACATTGGGATACCATTTGTACAGTTATAGTCAGACCTAGCATAAAAGCTAGGAATTGGGAAAAAATCCTATAAAAAACAAAACAAAGAGTCCATATTTCAATCATTAAAAAACAAAAGGAATTAAGGCTTTCCTTGATTTTGGATAGTCCGTAAATGTCTTGAGATAGTACCTGAAAGAAAATAAGCAAGAAAGTGAATCTGCATACATACAGGGAAACTGCACAGTTTCAATCCAGATCAGATGAGGAACTTTAGAACTTCTCCAAACTACCTTGCTTTGTTATTTTGGTGTGTTGTGCTGCAAAAGAGCATTCTGAGAGTATATACACCAGTTTATTTATAAGTGAAAGCTGATAATACTGTTAAGGTTCTAACAGACTTTACCAACTTTAGGAACGCAGAGCAAGGGACCATATCTACTCTAAAGGACTGCAGGGGTTGCAAGCAAACCCTTAGGAAAGGCTCACATTTATTAGGCTCAGTAAAAAGGGGCTTTAACACAGCAGAAGCAGTGATGCAACTCATGTCAGATTAAATGAGTGTCAGGCCTGCTTGACAGGGGCTGACAGCTGACTCCATGCCTTTCATCTGGTCACAAATAGGCCGATACACTTCTTGTACATAGTATTAAATTTCAATTTTTCCTGAATTCTAGCTCTGTTCCTTCTTAGCATTTTGCAAACAGCACTCGAAGAGTAAGCAGCAGCATACGGCAAGGAACACTTTGATACCTGTGATGGTGATAAGCACGTGGCCCAATGCAGCAGAGAGTGAAAAAGGCGAAGGCAAAGGCTGGTAGCGACCAGGTTGCTATGGCAAAACCAAACCATTCCACAATTTCACCAAAGTAGTTGGCTCCAGAAACATAGGTGAACAGTCCCCCTGCATCAACAGACAAAATATTTAATTCTTACAGTCATCTCTTGCACATGGAAAATTCTTTCCCATAAAGTCAGCAGCAGAATACATTATTTCTCTTGTTCAAGGTTCATAACAGCAACCTAAACCCACTTCCCTGAAGCCTGTGGAACCATGCCAAAGGAGAATCTTGTACAAGACTCTTGTATAAATACAAGAATCAAAGGTAATTCTAACCCAGAGGCTTCGCGCACTTTAACAATAATTTATTTTTGTTTAGAAAATAACTTCAGAAAGGCCATTATTAGATTTAAATAAAAATTATTAACATTAGTCAATTCTTTTCATGCCCTAGAAACATTTTGCAACTTCACTAGCTTGGGGGAATGCAAAATCTGGATCTCAGTTTTTCACAACATTTACAAGGGGCAGAAAAAGTATTGGAAGTGAGAAACTGTTGGAGATACATCATCGTCCATAACAAGGCAGAGAGGAGCCAACATCAAAACAAAGAAATTCTTGGATCTCCATCCATATTGCTCTACAGAGCCAGACAATTCCTGGCAAGGCAATTTGGTACCTTGTATCCTTGCTAAGATTTTTTCCCCTTAAAGTTTACATGTTGAATCTCTGTTTTGCAGTGTAAGAAGTCAGCTACTTCTTCCTGGGCATGGAGATGACTGTTTCCTTCTTTGCAGCTGCCTTTTACAAAGATAAAATCTTCTTCCTATTTCCCACTTCGATTTTCTCTAAATTACCCAGCCCATTTCCTAACCCTCTCCTTACAGTTCATGTTTTCCAGATATTCTTGTTGGTTCTCTTGGACTATCTGCAGCCAGCTCATGCTGGTTCCTGCAGCTTAGAGGGGCACTTGAACTAAGTATCTGTGCGATACCAGCACCTCTGCCATTACTGTCACTTTCCTGTGAATTCAGTCAGAAAACATTAAGTATTCTGCTTCCCTACTTCCTTCATGGAGTTGGGGGACAAGAATATACCTTGAGGAATCTTGTATGTGACTTCTCCAGGTTTCCGTAGCTGACGCAGCAGGAGATCACTGTGAATGTTGATTCCCATTCCCAGCAGAAATAAGAGGAGGCCTAAGAAACAAACAAGACATGAATCAGGAAGACAGCTCTGTCTAGTTATCCCTACTCAAGCACATACATGAGGTTTATCTTTGAAGCAGGCAGATAGGCATCCTAATGCGAGGTGGGTGGGTTCTTTTTCAAGTTAAAATATGTGCTGCTACAGAGAAGGCTTCTGAATAGTTGAAGCATAGGTGACTGGTAACACCAGAGCACTTCCAGCTAATATGAGAAAAAGCTGAACTCCCCAGGCCATTGTCACCATATATATTAAACATTCAAGGTGAGACACAGAGTACCCAACTGACACTGCTAGCTGCTGGCAGCCAGCCACAGCGGGGATCTTACTGCAGAGTCACCACTGAGCTGTAGGCAAGTACCAATACTCTTATTTTACTGCTGGTGAAGAGGAGCACAGAGACACAAACTTATCCAGCACATCACTGGAGCCAGGAAGGGAACCCACATCTCAGCACTACTCAGTCCACTGCCAACAAGGCTGCTTGGACAGAGCTAGGCATGCCGAGAGCAGGCATTCGCTGAAGGATACTGAGTTTCTGGCCAGAGTCATCCACTAACCATATTCCATTTAGTTGAAAAACTAGAGGGGTTTGATTGAGAAACTCTGCAGGTGACGCCCTACATTTCATGCCACATTAGACACTGAGAAAACCACCTCTGACAATGACTGGAAAGAATGAAAGAAATAGAGATGATATGTGTGCTATGAAGTACAGAAAAATGACTAAAGGCTGATAAAACCTCAACACTTTCAGTAGCAACAAAAAGTTGGTAAGAGTCTGCAGAGGAACAATATATTATTTGGTTTTTATTTAATATTTCATGTACTGCTAAATGCTGATTTTTTTTTTTTCTTTTTTCCTTTTTTCTTTTTTTAATACATGATGCTGTGTGAAAAGACTGAACTTGCATCTACAGCTACCACTTGGTAACCACTTGGTTAGTTTGCATTTCTGATATCCAAAACATTTCCTCAGACCTTCACATTAATCTTAATTTCTATGTTTCCATTTAAAAAACACCCTCTGTGCAGCACCAAATCTGTAATACTCAGTCAGATACTCTTGTTCAGTTATTCCCTGAGGGATTTTGCAGGCTGAAATTCAGCTAAGCTATTAAGTTACAGAATATAAAGGAATTGTATTAACACACAGCCAGGCTGTGCGTGATCTCTAATCTTCCCCTGCACCTTACATGAGAAAAAAGAGCCCTTTGTCTCTAAACCCTCATTCATCCTGGGGTTTTGCCCTTCTTTTCTCTCAGTCAGAATAGCTGCATCAAGCGCCAAGCTCCCCAACAGGGAAGAGAAAGCCACAGCTTGCATTCACACACAGCCACTGCCGGGTGGACACTTGTGGCTGAGCAAGGTGCTCTGTGCACCTGGGGCAGGAGATTGCATCTCCACAGCCCATAGCAGCAGAAGGCTTTGGAGTGGTGTGTAAAGCAGGGCTTGTGATTTGAGACTAACACGCAAGATTGCACACCTTCCAAGGTGGCTGCCCAGCAGAAAAAAAAAGACACCACACATTTATTTGTTTTATCCGGGCCAGCAGGCAGGTCCTATGCTGATTTCCATCACAACAGATTTGACTCACATGTTGGGTGAAGATTAGAACATAATTCAAATGCTTACAAATCGTTTGGAGATTAGATCTCGGGAATCCTGCAGCTGTAATTACCTGATGTAAATCTGATGTCGGAGCACCAATCGTTTGGATATTCAGCGCAGTAAATCAGGTAGTACCCCTGGAGGAAGCCATTATAGATACAGAATAACATGCCAAAGAAAAGCAATTGCAGTGGGAAAGGTCTGCCTCTAGTGAAGAAAGGGTAAATAAATGTCCTAAGGTAGATAAGAAAAGAAAGTCAGGACATTGCTCATTATAACATTGTATTTGCAGTTACTCTGCTGTAGGGGGGAAAAAAAACTGAACAAAACACAGACAAGAAAATAAAGATAAAAAAATTGAAAACAACTGCAACAATATAAGATCAGCAATTAACAGGAACATGGAATACTACAGATACCCATCTTTTTCCTGTCCTTCAGGACTATACACAAAGTGGGAAGTTAGAAGGCTCATCCATATTCACTGATACTTTGAGAATGTCTCTGTACCCTGCTCCTCCCCTGTTGGTGAAAATAAGGAATTTGTGCCTACAGCATTTTTGGTTTAAGACCTTGATGTAATCCTCCAGTGGGTCAAATGAAGGATGCTATGGAGGCACATGGGCACAATGATGTCCAAACATCATATGTGTTTGTGAGGGGCAGTACCAATTGCAAAATTGATTCCCTTAATTACCATTACTATGCCACCAGCATCATGGAGGAGCCTTGTTAAGGAGAAGACATTTCTGACCCCACTACAAGGACCAGTCTCCGAGAACTTTAGCCCATGGTGGCAGATGGAGTTGAAGGCAGTGTTGAGGTCCTTCTGGTACCCTCATCCCTTGCAGTATATGGCCTAAGATGTAATGCTCTTTCAGAGACTTCCATTCATCTACAACACACAGCAACTTTTTCCTTCTCTGCTCAGACACTTTGATGCAGAGACAGAACCATGGTTTTGGCTGCCTGGGGAGCTGCTTTGCCTCCAGTCCCTGTCTCCCCTCCATGCTTTCAAATGTTCCTTTAAAATAAGAAAATCTGAACCCCTAAGTTTAAGATGCTAAACACAAAGACTCCCATGCAGCTCCACCACCTAGGGCTTCCTTAGACAAAAGATATTCTAAGACCAGCATTAACTAGTGTTAGAACATGTGTGTGAGCAAATAATTGGTGCTAATATAGTTTTAATTTTCATATATGTTTGCTTCAGGTGGGAGTAACCCTCTTACATTTTGGATAATCCATATCATCCTTGGAAGAGTGAAACAGAGAAGTTATACTCATATTCAGTAGGTATTTTCTTACCTGGCCAATTAAGTTCTGTAAGTGGTAAAACCTACACTCTTAATTTCTTTCTGTTGACTTCTTGGGCTTTGGATAGTGCTCATCATGTTAGTCGTATAGAGTAATACCTTGCTGCATTGCAACTCCTCCATTGTGACCTCACTGATTTGCAAGAAAGTTTTCTCGCAGACCAGCCTCAGTGATTCACAAAGTTTCCCAGCCAATGCATGCACAGTGCCTCTGCTTCACCGAGGGGCGGTGCCGGCGCTTCCCCATGGGGCGGGATGGGCCTGACACCATGGGGAAGGTGTGCAGTGCCTCCCGCTCACCGTCCATGGTGCTTTTGGCCCCACAGCGCCGTGCCCCTATCCCTGTCCTGCGCCTGTGTGTCTCCATGTGTGGTCCATACAGTGGAAGGCTCACGCCGTGGGATGCCCCAGGCAGCCACTGTGAGCAGTGCAGCACTGCCACAAGCCATGCTGTCCCCTGTTACTCTAAGCCCAGCTGGGGAGTGACCCCCACCAGGCGTGTTATTGTTTCCATGGCTACAGGTAGGGAGGTGATGCAGTCTGTGCTTAGGAACTGTGCTCTGGCACACCTGGTGATGATGTAGCCCCAGGGAAAGTGGGTCTGGGCTGGCCGCAGTGGCGGTGGGGCCAGCGCTGTGTGCCGGGATGGGGCAGCGCTGGGACATGCCCATGCCACCACTGCAGCTGCTGCGCCAGAAATAGGCTTCTGTTCCCCCATGCCCTCCCCCCACTGCAGCAGGGAGAAGAGGGGCTCTGATGGCTCCATACAGCCAGCGCTTCCAGGACCAGGGGATGTTAAAGGGAAAGAAACTCCAACACTGAAGCTACCTCCCACCATAAGGGGCACAGGGTGTTGCAAAGTTAAGGTTTCCCAGGCTCCAAGAGTACCGACCAAAGTCCCAGGACACCCCTTCCCCACTGCGGCCCAGAGCTTCCCCCCCCCCCGCAGAGGCAGTGCAAGCATGAGCAGTGGCAGCAGCCCGGCAGCAGCTGTGGAGGCGGCAGCTTGGCCGAAGAGCCAAGGGATTCTCTGGGGGTCTCCCCAGTTGGAGAGGGCTCAGAAACACTTCCCTTTGCTCCTCTGTGCTGGGAGAGCCTGTGGAGAGGAGCAGAAAACACTCTGCAGAGCTCCTGATTGGCTGGGGGGTGGAGCAATGGGCGTGGCCTGTATGAATATTAAGGACCCACACCTGTTCACGCATTTGACAGCTTGTGAGACCTTGGGGAGACCTGTTCTTCGTCAAGGGTAAGGTATTACTGTATAAGCATTGTTGATATGTAATTCATATCCTAACTTGCAAACATCAACTTAAGCAAGCTGAGGCATAAAATGTCTGTTACGGTTTAGGGGGTTTTCTGCTGCTCTGGCAGTGAGGGGGTTAACAGCTCAGTTCTTGCCTGAGCTCTCCGTGCTGCCATGGCCTTCAAGGTTATAGAGATAGAGGCGTCTCTGTGAATAACATACTTGGGAGAGAGAAAAAAAAAAAGTTCAGTAGTAAGATGTAGCGTGCCAGCTCAGAACCTGCGTCGGGAGGCTGAGAGATTTGAAGGCCCCCAGGCCCACGAGAGAAGGGGTAGAGATGTTCTTCCAGGCATCCCGCTGCTGCTTGTGAATTGGACTGACCATGGTGAAAACCTATGGACCAAAGAGAGAGAACCAGGACCGCAGAATCCGTCTAAGCATTAAGACTGAAGATGGAGAGGTAACGCTGGACAAACTGCTGATGGTTTTGAAGCCCCGAAACAGAAGCCTGGAGCTAGCTGAGAGCTCGGCAGAGATCCTTGGACAGACTTTTTGTGCCTTGTGGTAGGATCTGAACCTGTGTACTTTTGGGTGGGCTTATTATGAAGCAGATAAAAACCAGTACTTAAAAGCTGCAATCCTGGCTGTGACTTCTGGACAACAGAGAATTTTTCAGAAGAACTGTCGTCCTCAGGTCGAGATCTCACTTGGGAGGGGTCATGAAAGACCTTTCCCTCTCGTGAGAGAGAGAGAGAACTTTATGGAAGGGCAGAGAGATGGTTCCTACCCTGGATCTGTTCAGAAATACCAACCTGCCTGGTTTACCCCTACCCTATGTTCCCCCTTTTTCTCCTGGTGGAAAAGGGAATATTACATCTATTGTAAGAGAAGGAGGGGTGGGGGGAGAAAGGTTGCCTTCTAAATGATGCTTCCCTTGCAGTTCTGAGCTTGTTAGTTAGCAAATAAACCCTTTATGTTCTTTACTTATAGTTTTGCCTTGTTTTTGCCTGTAACCAGGTTTATTCTCCAGTTTCTCTCCTTCAGGAGAAGTTGGGGTGGGTCTCTGGCATCCAGCCAGGGTCTAAACCACGACAATGTCATAACACTATAAATTTAGATTAAATCATACTGAACATGTCTGGAAGTTTTAAGCAGAGTACAAGCAATAACATGTTAGTGTATTCACTGCTTTCCAAAGCAAAGTTAAACCAATTTCCAGCAATTAAGGCAGTTGTGATGCAGAAGCACTAAATATTTCTAAATACGGTGAAACCTAAGAGGTACAGAAAATATTTTTCAGATAGTGGTATCATTGTATTCCAAGAGGAGGTAGTCAGAGACTTACTGAGTGGCTTGGACCCTCATAAGTCCATGGGACCGGATGGAATCCACCCGAGGGTCATGAAAGAACTAGCAGATGAACTCGCCAAGCCACTCTGCATAATCTACCAACAGTCCTGGCTTACCAGTGTTGTGCCACAAGACTGGAAATTGGCCAATGTGACACCCATCCACAAGAGGGGTAGGAAAGATGATCCTAACAACTATAGGCCAGTCAGCCTGACCTCAGTCCCATGCAAAGTCATGGAACAGATGGTCTTGAGTGCCATTACACAGCAGCTGCAGAACAACCACGACATTGGATCTAGTCAGCATGGATTTCGAAAAGGCAGGTCCTGCCTGACTAACCTGATCTCCTTTTATGATCCAGTGACTCGACTGGT
>WEKX01028055.1:84136-182616 GCA_013390025.1 Pitta sordida
TTCCAGGCTGACGACACCAGAACGAGAGGGCACAGCCTTAAGCTACGCCAGGGGAGGTTTAATCTCAATGTTAGGAAGCGGTTTTTCACGGAGAGAGTAATTGCATATTGGAATGGGCTGCCCAGGGAGGTGGTGGAGTCGCCGTCCCTGGAAGTGTTTAAGAGAAGACTGGACGAGGAGCTTAGTGACATGGTCTAGCTGGTCTAGCTGGGGGGTGAGGGCTGGATGACCCTGGGCCCCCTCCGGCTCAGAGTGGCCTGCTAGACTGTGAGGCATCTAGGTTGTTATTATACTCTGGGATGTGCTCTTGGTCGCTGTACGGGTATTAGACGGTGAGTTGGACTAGATGATCCTTGTGGGTCCCTTCCAACTCATAATTTTCTGTGATTCTGTGATTCTGTGATCATATTTGTCACGTTTATTACAGTATGGAAAGTAATGCTTTCTGGGGTATTGTTACCAATAATCAGTGGGTTTGCTGTTTGGGAATGTGACACTGAAGTTATGAGTATGCAAGACCAGCTTTAACAATCCAACTTGCCTGTTGAAGTCATAATGACAAATTGGACCCAAACAGTTGCAACAAAAAGTGTGAAACTGGCAAATGGAGCCTCAGAAAAAGTAAGTTGTATAGAAGAGGGAATTACATATACCAAACCACACAAAGTGAGTTCAGGAGTGGAATTTATATACCAGATTTGAGTGGGACTGGCATTGCTTTATGCTTTGTCAAAATCAATTACATTTAAGTTTCTAAATTTTTACAGCTGATGTAAACAGAAGTTTTTGTCAGCTTCCAGCAAAGCTGACTGTTTCCAAGATGCTTCCAAATGCTTTTATTGAAGGATAGAGGTTATGGGCCTTTGAAAGGTGACTTACTCTGCCAAAATAGGAGGGCAAAACTCAGCCATCTGCTATGGACACAGTGGACACAGAACAGAAGGAACCTGTATGCAAAGTGTAAGTATAATGATAGGGCAGCCAGGAGGCATCAGCTTTTTTTCTGTTGTTATTGGGGAATTGAAATCTTGGCATTGTCGTAATCCTGCCTCACAGCAGTTTGGACAGTCCAAGTTAGGACTTCGTCTAAGAGTCTTTGTTGTGGAAACGATTCTCCAAGGAAATCTCCATGGGTCTGTAAATCCAGAGGCCAGATTCAGTTCTCTGTATCAGAACAATGTCCTAAGTATTTCTTTTTAAACAGCACTCATCAGGTTGTACTACATAGCTACTTGAGGGTGCACAAACTAGTCTTGATGGGGTTTGAAAAAGCAACAGAGACAAAGCAGGGACATTTAATAGGTTTAACTATTCAATGGAAGAGTCTGCATTTCTGCTGGAACTATTCTGCGGTGTGAAAAATCAAAGTGGTCACCATTTCAGAATAAAAGAACAAATCTGGCCTTTTTGATTTAGTCCGATGACAAATTTGACCTTTTTCTTTCAGTGCAATATTGATGACTAATTCATTATTCCTTTATCATCTTTACTGGCCAAAGGCACTACATCTGACTAAACCCTTGCCAACAGCTTCTTTTTAAATGAGTGAATAATGAATTATTCCTTCTTCTTCCCCATAATTTATTTTCTAGAACAGGTTTTGAAAAGAAAATCATTTGATATTGCATGAAAAGTCATCTTAAAGGTATTGGGCCAGCTTCTTGAAAACTCCAGAGACTCTCAGCTTCTTGAAAACTCCAGAGACTCTCACGTAAACCAAGGGAAAATATAGGCTTGCTCCTCTTTCCACAGAAGGTGGAAATTTTCTCACAAATATTATCATAATCCACTAAGAGTGGGCTGCTCTCAGTCCTCCAACAGCTTGTCATTTGGAGAAATTTGTGTTCCTGCTGTGTCTTCTCTCCAGGGCCTAGATGCAGTATATCAGACAGTAGCAGCTCATGTTTTCCAGGCTGGAAACTCAAGGTGTTTTCCACTTGGGGCAACTCAGTCAAGGGCACAGGACTGGCTCTAAGAATGGGGGGCGTCTGGCTCCCACCAAGCCCGTGAGCCACCAGCCTCCTGCTGTGTCTGTCCAGCTAGCCCTCAGCCACCAGCCCCTCTTCTGGGTCTAACGGGGATGAACAAGGGACCAGGGATCAGAAAGGTTGCAATGGCAGGCAGGAATGATGTGGTGCCTTTCCCCTTCAAGGCGAGTGCTGCCAATAACCCAGTGTTGTCTTCCCCATGCTGAGGCACTGCCTAAATGCCCTGTCTCATGCCCTGTAACCATGGCCAGCCTCTAGAAGACAGTTATGGACTTCTCACCAGGGATGCTATGAATCCCTGCAGAGATTTTTTTTGTCTCTCCTTGGATGATGGAGAGGCAGGGTTTGCCCTAAATCCCTGGTGAGGATGAACCCATACACGGCATGAGAACCATTTCCACATGGTCTGGGTTCCATATGCTCTGGTTGCTCACTTGTCTCACCCAGTCATACAGAAGGTGAGGAGGGCTGGTGGCCCAGGTGAGGGCGTGCAGCCAGGCCCCTACAAGAGTGATGCCTTCAGGGCCATCGCAGGTCACCTCTACACTGAACTGTCTCCATGGCTGGCTGGGGCCATGCACTGAAAAACAATGCTACAGGGGTTACACAGGTAGGAGAGAGAACCTGCCAGACTGAGCACACATCACAGACCTTTTCTCACTCACTGAAAGCTCCTTGCTGAGGTGCTGTCTGCACTTCTCACCACTTCATTGGTACTTTCGCAACTAAAGACCTCTCTAAATCAGAGGACACCTCTCTATACCCTTTGCTGAAGCTCCTTCCTAAGGGAGTGCTTTCATGTTCCTATTTGTACAAGTATTTGTACCTCAAGTGATAAGCAAAAGTATGTGATTTATGTTACACTAGCTACAGACTAGTCAGACCGGAAAGGACTTGTCTGCTATCAGATACTTTCGATCCGTCTTGTGCACAGGCTGAAAAGACTGGTGTCCAAACCTGGGGAGACTACACCAACATCAAACCAGTTCTATTTGCACCAACAATTACCATCATAGGAGTCTTTGCATTAGGTTATCACTGGAACCACAATACCAGACAGCTGCAGGCACCCTCGGCATACCTGATCACTTGGATGAAGGCTCAAGTTATCCACAAACATGATGGGACTTCTACCTGGGGTATCTGTAATGTGTCAAATTACATGTCCCAAAGGCATCTGCTGCAGAAGAATCTGCACATACTTTCTCTTTTTGAGCCCAATCCTGTAGGTTGTTTGTAAATTGCACTCTGATGTAATTTTTAACTTTCACTATTTTTGAGTTGCGTTACAGTAATTTTTATTGAATACTTACAGCAGAAGACTGTGAAGTTTATTCTTAATGTATAGTAAACACCAGAACATAATGTGGCATCTAAATTTCCTGTGGTCAACTAAACATTTTCAGTTATCCCAGACTGGGTTTAAATAAATGTACTGGATCAATTGTCAGTTCTGTGTAGCAGACAATGTTGCTATCCATTCAAAGGGAAAGTTAAACAAAACACTCAAAATACTTTCAAAAGTGAAATGAAGCATTTTAACTCTCCTTCATCATGATGTCTACAGATGCCCCAGCATCACAAACCGCATAGATCCTCCTCCACCTGTCATATTCCTCTCCTCAAACATCCTACCCTGAGATGCTTTGCCCTTTAATTTCCCACTTACTCTTATGGATTCTACAATATTCTGGGAAGGTAAACAAGCCAAGAATATTTAGACCAGGAGAGAAAGTAGGTTATTAGCACCCATTTGTACTGTGCAGGTTGGACCATGTCGCTTTTGTTAAAGTTTGCACAGCAAGACATGCTCCAGCACAGCCCCAGGAACAAAATCCGAGCTACAACCCAGGTGACAAACACACCAGTAATGCCAGCCAGGAGAAACAATGGACTGCTCATTAAGCCTCTGGTAGTACCTACTGCAGGTGCAGGACGGACAGCAGATCTCAAATGCTGTATTGCAGTTTTATCTTAATTCCTGATGTAAGGAAGGCTGTAAGTTCAAGAACTTAGCTCTTTTTCTGGAATGATGTCTAGCTACAGATGCCTGTGGAGCCCACTGGTGTAGAGGGCGTGCTGTGGCTGTGTGTGCCACTGGGTGACCACCAGCTGCAGGGCACATCTTTCATGCCAGGGCAGGGAGCCACTTTGTGCCCCACTCCTGCATCACTGGGACATTGTGAAATCACCAGATAGCTGTAATCACTTCCTGGCTCACTGCCCAGTTTGCAAGCTCATCTTAAATCATTGACGAGTGACAGAGATGGGAGCAAGAGAACTCCCTTTTTATTTTAACCATGCTGATTTATTTATTTAGTGATGACTAACACAAAGTTGGAACAAGCTCTCCTTTCCAAGCCACATGAAAACTTCCATGATCCTCCAAAGATATTTGGACAAACTTTTGATGACTATTTTTTAAGGAACAAGAAAAATAGATTTATTATTGAAATGCTTACAATTCAGCTGTATAAAACAACAGTAAACCTGTCATGTCAGGGTCACATCCAAGTACTCTGTCTAAAAAAATTGGCACAATCTGCAATCTCTGTAGCCCCCTTGGGTGTTTCTGGTTCACTTATGAAATTCATCCAATGTGAAGCCTGTTTGTAGGGACAGTCTTTGTGGTCTCTTAGTAGCAAGTTCAGGGCTAGATGAAGACTTCTGTCAGGAGCAGATTCATCTTTCCTGGGCAAGAGACACAGGTACACACCTGATCAAGGGATGGGAGAAGGACTGAGGAAACCCTGAGACAGATGGCACCATGCTTGGATTTGAGGAGTTCTTGAGAAGAAGGACAATGGTAAGGAGAAAGGTTGGGCAGCACTGATTTAATGCAAAGACAGCTGAAATGCAGTGGGATTCAGAAGCAAAACAAGAAGAGGCATAGAAGAGATTGCAATACTGAAACACGGGGGATGCTGAACTTGTACTGGAGATTAATAAGAACAGAGCTATTCAAGATAAAAAATAACTCATAGTACTAGAAAGTAATTTATTTAGAACAGCTGAATAGCTGTGACCACTAGTTTTCATGATACTGAAAGGAAGTTAGTCTGAATACAATGAAAAGAAATTTGTGTCCAATGTAATAAAGAAACCACATTGAAGTAATGAGCTTGGTAGGACTGAGAGAAGACGGCAAATAGCCACAGGTTACACACAAAGGCAGGTCCTTTCACAAACGGAAGAAAAAGTCTAAAGGTTTGGATTTAATATTAATCTTCATATTTCAGGGGCTGCATTGTATTCCATTTATGAGAGGTCAGAAGGTAGCAGCTGCCCCAGACAACTGGGCACCATTTACTGCACTTTACTTTGAATGATCTGATACTGGCTTCTGCCAAGGGAGTACTGACTCTGGACCTCTCCTCTAATCCAGTGTGATAACTTCAGGATTTCTTAGTGTCTCATGACTCATCCAATATTTTATACAAACTGAACATGTCAAAGATTATAGGGCAAAATCCCTAGAATAGATTAGCAACTGGCTAACACTAGCATTTATGGGTGAAGTTCCAGAGTGGTACTTGCTATGCCAGGAAGGCTGACACCATGGATGACAGCACTTGCAGAGCCGTCAAAGGGAATCAGCAACTGTGCTTGACTTGTGGCCACACAGTTAAATACAGACTGCAGGTTGAAACCTTGGCAACATGTCAGAAAAGCTCAGTTCCTTACCACTGCATTTGAATAAAGTGGCATTATAGGAAAAAATACACAAATATTTTCAAAAGCATGTATATCTGGTGGGAAAGGCTAAAAATAAAATGCTGTATCCATATTACTGTCAATCATAGCTCAAAAAAATTATGCATTTGATTTTGGATAAATTCAAGGAGTCTGAGCTATGCAGCACTCAGGTCCAACATTATAAACACCTGAACTCAATCGGTTCGACTATCTAGCACTAGTCAGTAATGCCTCATTGATTCCTATAAATTTTAAACATGCCATGCACTTAGTAAAGTTAAAAGGATAAATACAGTTTAGGGATATAGCTTAGTCCTTGTCACATTGCATACATATATTATTGGATCTGCTATATTTAATAAAATATGAGTGGTTGGAAAAAAGGAAGAAAAAGGAAAGGAATAGGATGCAAAAATGGGTATTTGGTTTCAATTAGTAAAGAAGAGCTGTGCAGGCTTGACTCCAAGGCAAAAATTTTTGTTCTTCTAAATTCACTACAACAGCAGCCAGGTTTCAAAAGTGTTTTGCAAGTTTGTTTATATTCATTACCCCTCTTGGTTTTCTTCCATTATTTCTGAAAATGTCACCAGAAAATCCGGTATCTCCCAGTGATTACCAGCACTCAGTTAGAATCAACCAAGGAGAATTCCTCCTTGTCACTGGTAAAAGGGCATTGAGTCATGAAAAGCATTGATCTTTTCTACTAGTTTTGAAGGTATAGAAACAAAACCCTATACTTCAATTATTATACATTTTCTAAAGGGACAAGAACAGAATTCTTGGCTTTGGTGCATTACCAAGCTGCCTCAGCAAGTCACAATACATCAGCAAGTTACACTCAGTTTACATTTATACTGATACATTTGTTTCTCGAATGTTTCCATTTTGGTGTATAAATGAAAATAAATAAAATATTGTTTTATTTTTATTTGCTATTAGTGAGCCACTTACTTTTTCCTTTTTGTTTTCAAATGGAAAGGAGGTCAGAATGAGAGCTGAACTAAACAACGGGAAAAATTAATTAAATGCCTATAACCAAAAGCAACTGAAACAAGAGCTGAAGAACCAGATGTTAATATCTTTCTCACCATCACTGTCAAACCAGACATATACATCATATTCATCATCCCCAGACAGATGGGGATTTGTTTTTAAAATGCTTTTCCCCTTCATAGCCAAAGAAGGTAAGGTGAAGCTAACAGAGCAAAAGAAGTAAGTCCCTTGTACAGATCCCTGTTGAAACCAGTACCATCCCACACAAACACACAGTCTGTTCTCACACACTACAGAGCCAAGTTACTGGAGTCCAGAATGTACAGTATGACAGACTTCTTGTCTAAAAAGCCAAATACTAATACTTGTAACAGGCTCTTTGACTTGAAGTCCTATATATATCTACAACAGCAGGAGACAGGACTCATTTATAGATTGGTTGAGTGAAGGAATTGACATAATCGGAGCAGAGGGTGTTTTGTGTCTTGACCTCAGTTAGATTTTTCACACTGTCTCTCGTGTCAACCTTATAAGTAACCTGTGGTTTCCTGCTTTAAAGGATGTAAAGGGGAGGGGCTGTAAAACTGATTGAAAAATTATATGAAGGAATAGTTAAAAATTGTTTACTCTCAAAATAGAAGGATCTTTTAAGAGTGGTTCTGCAAAAGACACTTCTGATACTACTCATGGGGGAGTTATTAATATTATTCCTTCGGGGAAAAAAATATTTGCAATGTTTGTGGCTGACACAACTCTGCAAGATGCTGAGCACATCATGAGTGACAGCTAGAGTTTTCAATAATCTTGAAGTACTGGTTTGATAGGTTTGAAACAGAAGATTGAATTCAATAAGGACAAAGGCAAAATACTATAGTTAGCTAGTATCAAATGTAAAAGACAAGCTGGAAAACAGGCTGGATATAGACAGAGTGCTGGTAGGTGGCAAACTGAAACTGAGCGTGAGCCAATGATGTCAGGCTGTTGCGAAAAAGGCAAATGTTAAAATGTAATGTGGGAATGGGAGTGTTGTTGGAGACACTTGAAGTAATCTTTCCCCATTGCATGGTTTTACTAGGAGCATAAATTATATTGTGTAAAGTTGAACTCAGCGCTCTACAAGAGATGAAGTGGAAGCAGCCCAGATTAAAACAACTGTGGTCTAGTAAACGTGACACGGGGAAAGACTGACTGACTCAGAGCTTTTTAAAATAACAAAGAGGAAACCAGTGGAAAATATTATAACAATCTACAACTGTATAAAAATTTGCTGCAAAGAAGAAAGGAGCAAAACATTCTCCTTGTCTACTGGGAACACAATACGAAGCAACAGGTCTAAAGAGCTGTATAGAAAATGCAGCTCAGACATTATCAAAAGACAGAGAAGCACTGGAACATATTAAGACTCTCAATCAATAACAATTATTAAGGACAGGCCAGATAAATGCCCATCAGGAAAGAGAAGAAAATTTGAGGACTATGTGTCCAGGAACTTCCCGGGACTGGGAACTTGAAGCTATTTTGGTGACAGAAAGGCTCTGATGAACTCGGCGTGCCAGGCCAGCTGTCACAGTTGAAACCCTAACTAAACTTGGTCCAGATTTATACTTGTACGGGGATTAGAGGACAGGACAAGGCTCAACATGACTAGATGGACTGAGGTGATGACAAATATGCAGACCTTGTAGTGATTCATGATTACCTCTACTACTCCACAGTATGTAAAAGACAAGAGTACTTAAAGATTATGAGGGTATTTCTTGTTTTATCTAAGCAATAGTGTGTCAAAGGCTTAGCTAGCCAAAGCATATATTTCAGCAAGGTATCTCACTCATTTCTTCTTCAGAAATAATAATTTGATATTTATGAAAACAGATGACTTTATTCCTATTGCCAAACTGTGAGTGTCTGCCAAAAGTGTGAAATGTGTGCCAGAGTAACTTAACCAGACACTATGCTATGCACTTTGAAAAGCTCCCTGCTCCAGCGGAGCAGAGAGTTCAATGCATTCACAGAGGCTGAGAGCATGAGCAGCACAGAAGGATGCGTCTACACGGGAAACAGCACAAAATCCAGTGCACAAACGTGTGCTCTTATAACTGCATTTAGCAGATAAGTGTCATTACTTTCCATAAATTGTCCACATAGGCTTGAGAAATTACCAAAGGAAGAGACATTTGGTAAGCTAACCCTCTTCAAAGTTAAACCATGGTCAGACTATACACTAGACTCCTGAGCTGCAACTACACTTGTAAGACATATTACTAGTGGTTTTTAAAATACTCTTAACTGGCTTTTCCCATTCTAGTAGTTCTCTCTTTTCCTCTCTTATGCCCAAACTCCTGCTCTGACTCCATTTTGCTTTTCCAGTCTTGCTGATGTTGTTCTTTATTTGTCCTTCCTTCTTCAGATTCTCACCTCTTTATGGCTCGTCACGTGCTCTCAAAACTGTTAGATAACCAAGGTTATAAACAAAAGCAGTTTGTCTCTATCTCTGTTTGTCTCTCATCTGTTTTATAGATGCCCTCATCAAAAGCAGTCTGAAGTCCTGCCTCTGCTGAGAGTGCTTTTTTCACCATGCAGCAGGATAAGGCAGAGGGATTTCTGACCATTTTGTTACAGCCCACAGATTCATATGTGCCTTACTGGGATACCTTCTTCCTTATTTGTTACTATGCAATCAAATGCTCTATGAAGCGGAAAGATTCATTAATAAACCTCTGCAGCAGTTTAGGCCTTTTGTCTTTTGCGACACCGAACATACACTCGGGTCTCCTATATCGAAGCCCTCCTTCCATGTTGAATGGCAGCTCATTAATATGCAAATTTGCCCCGCACCCTCACATGGCCCCGATGCTGTTTCGGCACTGTGTTGCCGTGTATCAGGGTTTGTGTTGGCCCTTCCTGGCACCCGCAGCCACCACATGCTGTGAAAAACCCCTTTTCGGCTCAGCCAGCGACACAGTTTCATAACTGCACAGCAGCAGCTCCGGGGGAGCAGCCCTGCTGCCGCCACTGCAGCAGCAGGTTGCACATGCACAGTTGCAAAAAGGGGCCTCCTTCATCACTAAAAATCATGCCGCTAAGATCTGAAGCCGCAATATGGGGGGGTGCAAAATGCAAGTGGGTCAACTGTATTTGTAACTAAAGAGGCCAAAACCACATCACACTTTTTTTTTCCCAAAATGGTAAAAAAATAGTTAAGGCTGAAAACTCCAACTTCTAAATCCCTAGGGTCACATTTGGAAGAACATTGGTTGAAATATCTTATATTTGGAAGGTCAGGAATCCAAATTTCTTTTGACCCTGAATGACCTCTTGGAACATAAAAAGGAACAAAATTTGAAGTCACCAGGTCAGGTCCTGAGTTTGTGCTTACTAAGTCCTCTGATCATTCTAATTTTTTTTTCCCCCTAATGAGAAACACTACCATGGGCCAACTCTCAGTCACAATCATCTTTGTTTCCTCACAAAGTATGTCAAAGGATTTCCTAACACTGAACGTTGCTAAGTGAATCAATCAACATATGGACAGTGTTGGTATTAAAGTGTCACTTGATACTGGAGTACTGACCTCTCGTATCATCTCCTTTTCCTTTCCAATTCTTCTTACTCCTACCCCACTTATGTCCTAGTTTTTTAAACAACTCTCCTACTTGTCCCTTCTTGTACTATTCTTTTTCACCTGACATTTTTTATTTCTTCCCACCTTCTAGCCCTGACTGTAAGCCTCAAAGTGTTTTTTATTTCTCAGCATTCAAGACAAGTTGCATATTTCTGATCCGTGCTGCCAGGACTCCAGCTAGGAGACCACTTCTTCCTGCTGAGTATCCTACCAACCAGAGAAGTCTTACTTCGCCCTATGGTGCCATCCCAGACCATACTTGGCTGGTTTGCAGGCTCACACACTGCAGTCCTGCTCATAGCCTCAGATGAAATAGAGGGCTCCCCAGTTTAAGACAGATGTTGAATTGCTTGAAAAGGTCCAGAGAAGGGTGACAAGGATGGTGAAAGGCCTGGAGAACAAGCCCTATGGGGAGCGACTGCAGGAGCTGGGGTTGTTCAGCCTGGAGAAGAGGAGACTCAGAAGTGACCTCATTGCTGTTTACAACTACCTGAAGGGAGGCCGCAGTCAGGTGGGAGTGAATCTCTTCTCTCAGGTTGAGGACACCAGAACAAGAGGACATGGCCTCAAGCTACACCTGGGGAGGTTTAAACTGGATGTTAGGAAGAGCTTTTTCACAGAGAGAGTGATCCCTCAGTGGAATGGTCTGCCCAGGGAGGTGGTGGAGTTGCCATCCCTGAAGGTGTTTAAGAAAAGATTGGAATAGGAACTTGTTGACATGGTCTAGATAATGGCATAGGGAATTAGGGTTAAAAAAAAAAATGACCCCGAGATTAGCTCAGATGGTTAAAGCATGATTCTCATAACACCAAGGCTATGGGTTCAATTCTGGTATGGGCATTCACTTAAGAGTTGGCTCCTTGTGAGTCCCTTCCAACCCGGAATATTCTGTGATTCTGTAACCAGAATCTAAACATATTAGCTTTATGTTTAAACAGATACAAATGCATTTCTCAAACAACTCCATCAAGTTTAGACTGCTTTCCCTAGGAATAGCCAGAGCCATGTCTCACTTTAGTAAACTTAACCCAGGCCGAATTTGAAAACATGAATGTTCTATTAATTGTCTTTTTTTTAAAAAAAAGGTTTTAAAGAGGAGAAAACAGACAGAAAAAACTCAATGATGCAGTGTAAATATAACTTTCCTTCCTTCTTGTCATTGTCCTCAGGAGTGACGAAAGTTTTGTAGAGGCACATGCCCCCTGATAACCTTACATTTTCCAAACACATTTCTGGGAAGCAGTCTCCCAGCACGGCAAATGTTGGGTTACGTTGATGAAATCAAGCACTGTTGTAAGCAAATTGGTATCTTACATATGGCAAAAGTTGACTGTGGGTGTTGCTACTCTATTACAGGTTCATAAACAGTAATTAAAAAGAAGGATGTCAAATCAAATTTTCTTCAAATGGGACCTTTTTTCACTGTTATTGCAGGTCAAAATTTTACTCACCTTTCCAAGAATGATGAAACTTTTTGCCCATCCTCAGGTCTTAATACAGTAGCAACTGGAGTTTCAAAAGTTCACGGCTAGATAAAATTTAGCTGGCTCCTAAAATAAACTTAGACCCATAGAAAAAGTTATTATTTTTTCTTCTTGACAGTTGAATTTGCCCATCTTCCTGCACTGAATATTTTAACTCAGTTTTAATTGTTTCATTGGGGTTTTTGCAAAATATTTCATCTATGAGATGTTGCAAATATAATTAGAATGTCAGCTGAGTGGTCAGCAAAGAGTAATAAACTCTTATGTTCAAATGGAAGTAGACGTACATGAATTTAATTTTTTGATGAAAATCCATAAGGACCAGCCTACTGATCAACTCCCCTGACATATTTAAATCAATTTCCAGAGACAGAAGTACACTGCAAGGTATGTAACTTAAGAATAGTCTCTTAATTCATAGTTCAAAAGTATTTCTTCATCATAATTCTTCTTGACCAATTTAGTTTTGAATGAGATAACAAGAATATAACATACACCAAGGGTAATAGGTGCAATGTCTGGGAGAAACACTGATTTATAATCATACTATCTGAAAGTTTTCTTTTTAATTGAGCTCCACAAAACTGGGAAATTATGTAATTCACAGAATAACAGAATTACTAAGGTTGGAAAAGACCTTAGAGATCGTCGAGTCCAACCTATCACCTGTTACCTAACCTGTTATCATCCTACTACCAACCCACCATCCTACCAATAACACACTATCCTATTATCGAGGTGATGCTGCTAAGTACAGTATCCAACCTTTTCTTAAGCACCTCTAGGGACAGTGACTCCACTACCTCCTTGGGCAGCCCATTCCACTGAGAGATCACCCTCTCTGTGAAAAAGTTCCTTCAAATGTCCAGCCTAAATCTCCCCTCATGCAGTTTAAGATTATGTCCCCTTGTTCTATCACTTGTAGCCAGAGAGAAGAGACCGACACCCAGCTGGCTACACCTCCCTTTCAGGTAGTTATAGAGAGCGATAAGGTCTCCCCTCAGCCTCCTCTTTTCCAGGCTAAACAACCCCAGCTCTCTCAGTCATTCCTCATAGGGCTTATGTTCCAGCCCTTTCACCATCCTTGTCTGGACACACTCAAGGATCTCAACATCCCTCTTAAACTGAGGGGTCCAGAACTGAACACAGTACTCAAGATGTAGCCTAACCAGTGCTGATCAACATTTATCCCCAGCTTGGTGTCATACGCAAACTTGCTAATAATAGACTCCATCCCTTCATCAAGATCATCAATAAAGATATTGAACAGGACAGGTCCCAACACTGAACCCTGAGGCACCCCACTAGTGACCGTCCTCTAACCAGACACAGCACCATTAACAACCACTCTCTGAGCTCTGTTATGCAACCAACTCCTGATCGAGTCCACTGTAAACCCATCCAAGCCACAAGCCTCCAGCTTCACCAGGAGTTTGTTATGGGGAACAGTGTCAAAGGCTTTACTAAAATCCAGGTACACCACATCAACAGCTCTTCCCTCATCAACCAGGCAGGTCACCTGATTGTAAAAGGAAATGAGACAATATAGTATTCCTTAAGATGATTTGCTCCACAATTTTGCCTGGCACCGAGGTCAGGTCATTGTACAAGCTTTTGAGTACACAAAGGAAAGAGGCTGATTAAAATGTGTCCTTTTGTAAAAAGATAATTGTCTTAGTAAAAGGGTGCTACCCTTCCCCATAATGACTGCCTTATGATAAGAAATGAAAAAACCAGACTTGAGCATCTTGAAAGAGCAAGGTCCATTACAAATTTCCCACTGCACATATAGAACAAACCGTAACGCTTTTCTCTTGCTTTTTATTTCCTATTTAAAACAGCAGCCCAAATAAGGGACTACTATAGACATCTCATGGTCAAAATAAGTAATTTTCTTATTTTGTAAAAACATTATTCTTTTGAAGAAAAAACATTCACTGAAACTCCTGTATATAACAAGTTTTTTTTTCTCTCTGTCTTAGCATAGCCCCTTATAACCTTATTTTTCCCATATCAACATCAGGCATCTGGTAATGCAAATCCAAATCTTTACATCTTCGTCAGTCTTATCAAAACTCAGTGAAGTTTGGAACTCAGAATTTATTTTCCACAAATGAGGATATCAAGTGTTTTAACTTCCTCAGTGGGCTCAGTGAGCGTCACATAGGTGAGATCTGAGGAGCCTACTTGTGCCTTGATGACAGCCTTGCGGTTGGGACTTGGGTCTCTGCCCTAGGACTGCAGTTTCACCAGAGCAGCTGGGACTGAGCACCCACCAATTCCTTTTGCATTTAACAGTGAAGTTTCAGAGCAAACATGAATACTCCTTTAATGCATTGAGTGGCCCTGCTCCAGGTAGCAGATTTGAAACTAAGGAAAAACTTCTGTGACCTGCTTGGCATATATGGTGCTTCCCTTTACTTTTGGAGGAAAGAATAGAGATCCCATATATGGAGCTCACACCAGTGATCTGATCACAAAACAACAAATGTCTCTGGATTCATAATCTGTGGAGCACACAAACACACCAAACCTTCCTGAACAACCAGATTAGGGAATTACAGCCTTAGGTTGCACAGTAGGAGTGGTGGCTATGATGGGGAATGTAGAGTAGGAGCATGGCACACAATGCCAACCTCGGGGAAAAAAATCTGGATAACAAATACAAAACCATAAAGGATTGTAAAGCTGCCTGGTAATGAAAAAACAACACAAACAAACAGGCGCCAGATAGAAATATACTGTTAACAGGCTTGTTGTCTTGAAAAGAAATGAATAAACATAAAAGTCTTCAGTTAGCTCTGCATAAAATCTACTAGACCAAAAGGAAACCCCACATGGATACAATTCAGGCTGGGCAAAACCTATAGGCAATCAGCTAGTATTCTCTTTTAGAGAGCAGAATTAGGAAGGGATTTCATAATGCTAGAGATGACTGCAAAGAAGCAAATTCCATAAAGCAGTAGGTACATGAGCATTTTACAATTCTGAGGCAAAGCATGTCAAGAGATGCTTTTGTTGACTATTAATATATTAACCTGAGGAATGAATATAATATTTTCACTGAAGAGAAGAAATTGTATCCTAGCATTATTGAAACACACTGTGATAAATCCCATGCACTCAGCAAAGAATGCATGAAAAAGGCAGAGCAAATGGACAGCCTCTATCAATAACATCGCTGCCAGATCTAGAATTACAGCCAAATCCAAAGAGCAGGAGAGAGGATGCTAATGTATTACTGTGTCGCTGGTGAAGGCCAAAAGGGGTCTATTCCAAAGCATCAAGGTGAAGGAAAAGAGAACAGGATTTGTTACCTGTCAAATTACCTGTGTGTTGTATATTGGGAGATAAATGATAAAGGTTTCACGAGTCCCACAATAAAAATGTCTTTAGTTACTGATACTTAATGGTGAATTTCTATGACAAAAGCATAAAAGAACTATTCCTATGGAGAAAACAACTAAACTCTGAGTTGCATCTGGTGGCCATTACATGATCTGATTATTTTCACTACTAGTTAAGAGAGTACCACTTATGAAAACATAGATATACTTTAAACTTGATCTAATCTCTGTTTATCCACTTTGTGTTTTAAAAAACATTAACTACCTCTAAAAATTCATGAGCAAATTAATTTATACTTACTCATTTGGAGCCTACATCCACCTGCATTTCTCTGGAGGCTTGAACTGCTTTTTCACTGATCACAAATATGCACACCTGCATGGAAAAAGGATCAGCATGCCCAGGTAAACATGGCACCTACCTGATCAACCAGGCAGTACAGCCAGGCTTAAAAAGTGTCTACATGAGCTACATTCTACACAGTGAGGGAAGAGGAAATGTCTTTGTCTTTCTCTCTTCACCTTGGTTTCAGAGAGCAGGTGACTGACCAAAAGAAAACTGTTTTAACACTGAAAAAAGCTGTTTTCAAATGCTCTTGATTTCCCATTCTCTTGCCATGAAAGCCTGCTTTCCCTGATCATTTTACAAATATGTCAATTTGTAGAAAACTAAGTACAGGTGCACCAAGTGGATCATCTTCAATCAAAGGCATTTAGGGATTGAGCTACTTCTCAAAGAGCAGCATACCTAATGTCCTTCAGATTCACCTCAGGCCATTTCAGAAATGAGAAGAGCAGGTTGGTTTGTTTATATATGAACAGTTAAAGATTACGGTTTTGGCTGAAAACAAAATTGCAAGAAAATAAATAAATGTAATTCTAGGTGATCTTGGAAACTGAAATGCCTCTTTAAAGTGCTTGTGCCTCAGCTGTTATGGGCAGCACTGTAGGGATGAATCTAGCACCCTGTCTTTTACACCAGTGTCTTCAGTATGAGCTTTGTAAATCAGTGAGACAAGGCCTTCCCTGCTGCCACTGCGCATCGCATCGTGCCATCTCCTCCACTCCCTCACCATTCCTCCTTCCTCATTGCTAAGAGGAATGCAGTATGAAGGTTTTTATGGAATTGGATTACAACACATCTCATTTACAACTACATCTCATCACCTTACGTTTTCTTTCCCAACTTTGGTTTTTGAAGCTGGACTGCAAAATGGAAATGCAGCAAATGGGCTTCTCCCCACCACCTGAGGGCTTCATCTGGTATTCTGAGCACAGCCTCTCTAGCAGGAAAGGCTGCATTAGAAACTACGTTTCAAAGGAAAATACTTTGTAAGCCATCTATCACAGGAAGTATTCCTGTACTTACATTCTATGCCACTCATCATTTTAAGCTCACAGCCAGCTTTTCCCAGAGATTGCATACACAGATGGTAGACTTGGCATTCTCACTTGCCTTTCTCCCTTGCCTCTTCATTTCCTCCGCCTTCCCATCCCATCACTTTTGGAAGTTCTACCATCACAGACCCTACCCTACCTTGTAAAAGTGAAGAAGCTATGAGCTTATCTAAAACAGATGTGATAAATTCAGATTTTAAGGATATTATCTTAAATGTTATTTTAAGGATGAGCATTTGAGTTCGATTAAATTCACACCAGCCTAGGGTAATAAAGTGCACATTGAGTGCTAACTAAGGATAGCAGCCAATCAGGCCGAGGATGGGGATTTGAGATTCCCCCCTTCCATCCCCTCCCCTCAGCAGCAGCAGCAGCAGCCTGCTTTCAGTCCTTCATGAAAGCCACAGAGAGAGGCTGCTGCCTAGCGGTGGCAGAGGAAGGCAGAAAGCGTACTGCTGTCACAAGGCAGGCCCTTGGCTGCATCCACCTCCCTCTTGCATCTTCGCAGGTAGCAAAACTTGGTACTGGGCAGCACTAGGGGAGGGCTGGCACTTGGACCAGTAGCCAGGATCCATCTCCTTTCTCTGCCAGTAGTGGGCTGGATGGGGGCACAGCCTCACAGGGCTCCTCTGGGCACGCAGACAGGTCCTGTAAAGTCCTTGTCAATGAGGAGCCATCAGCATTAACCCAGTGATCTTCCAGAAGAGGATTAAAATGGTCCTTACAACACTCCAGCATACTGCTTTACAACCTGACAGTAAATACAAAATTACCACTGATTATGCTGTCCCATGGCACTAATTCTAGACAACTGGTGAATATCAACCTGGGTGAGACAATATTGAGCAGTACTGCCCAGATAGAAAAGTTACTTCAAAAAGCAAAGAAATAACAGTGATACAAACACAAATGAGCAATAGATTGTAACCTTGGTTACAATCATGGTTACACCAGCTCCAGAGTGCTCTAAGTAGCCTGTAAATACAGGACATCCTACTGTGACTCCAAACAAAAAAGGACTCTCCCAGTCTCTGAGCACTCTCCTCAGGGGTAGCATGGAGGAACAGGAAAGTAATGCTGTCTCTAAATATGCTACTACTCTAATAGCATAGAGTACTAGAACTACAACTCTAGTTCTGTATTATACATGACACAGAATATCACAGAATATTCTGAGTTGGAAGGGACCCACAAGGATCATCGAGTCCAACTCTTAACACTGTCTCCCTGGCGGGAATTGAACCCGGGTCTCCCACACGCCAGGCGGGGACACTTACCACTGTACTAAAGTGGATTTCTGACACACTGATGTCTTCATTTGAAAAGAGTTATAGGAAAAGAGGACAAGAAAAAATGCCACAGAAATTATCCGAGGACTGGGGCGGGGGAGGGCAGGAGAACGTCGTGCATTGTGGGCCTGGTGCTGTGGTTCAGTGACATTCCAAATCTAGTTTATGATACCTCAGATCAAATAAAAAATAATGTAGGTTGACACCACATTCAAAAGCAGGACATGTTAATTTTGCTGGTTTAAACCTGTTCCTAAATTTATGAAAGGGTAATCTTATCCTGACCAACTTCACGTTGGATGAAGTATCATGTGTCTGCACCACTAACTCTGTGTTGGATCAGGTAATGTCTGTTCTCCTGTAGTTGGCATAAATCCACCACAAACCCATAAATTCAGCATAACTGCCGTAGCACAACCAGTAACTAATGCATCAAAAATATGATCATGTGCTCCTGCATTGTCTGGATCAAACTGGCGCTGACAGAGAACATGACAGCTCTGTAAAGTTTCAAGTAAATTGAAACATGATCCAGTTACTGTATATGTGATATCATGGTACGAAAATACTGAAGGATAGTAAGGAGTGCTTCAAATTAGCACAAGGTGAGAAAGGGCAATGACCACTAGAAGAAAATTAAGGCTGGTAAAATTTAAACAAGCTATTTTAAACACATTTAAATAAAAGAGCTCAAGATAACACTACCAAAGGAAATAGTGGATTTCTCTGGGATGTTCAGATCAAGACTTGGAAGTTACTCGGCCATATGTCACACAGAAGTTACCTGCTAGCAACACAGCAGGCCACAGCAAAGGAATGCAGAATAGCTAGGCACAGTGGTCCTTGAAAAATCTGGTTCTCCATTATGTACTTCTGAGCATAACTCTACTCAAAACTACCCTTCTTCATGCATGTCTGGTATAGTAGATGAGACAAAATTAGGAATTACAAAAGCTTCACTATGGAGAGAAAGAAATCACTGAATTATGCAGTATGGAATATACAAAGAGACTTTTCTGTTTCATAGAAACATAAAGGAATGCTTAAGTACAGACATCAGATGATCACTAGTAAAAGTAGGAGTGGATTAACAAAATACATTTATAAATAAAAGTGGAACAGCTTTATTAATTTCAAAATTTTAAAGTCATAAAATGCAGTAGGCTACATCTGTTAAGTAAATGTAATTTTACTATCAATTAATTGAACGTTTTACTCATTATCCTTGAAGTCAAGTTGAATCACAGATGTGTATTTAAAACTGATGTTACATTATAACCTGTAAAGACAGTAAATTGAGGAAAAAAGACAGAGGAAAAAAACCCTCTTTTCACACAGTGTATGACAATGAAACGTCCTAACCATGTGCGACTAGTGCACTCTGGCAATATGCTTGGAATAGCCAATGTCATTTTTTAATGCAAACAGCCATTGTACATAAGTGCACTGCACACACACACACCCGTCTTTCTATCCCCTTTTTCAACATTGCAATAAGACAGCTTGCCCACCAGCACTGTCACCAGGATGCTGTGGCACTCGGTAGAGAACAGCTTGTGAGATACTGCCTATAAAATCCAGCAGCTGCAAGAGGATTTAGACTAGAGCTGATGCTGGATGCAAAACCCGAGAATTCCTGGTGGTCAGGGATGTCACCATCATTTTCATCTTCGTCCTCTGAGGACTGAGTGGCTCATATCTTTTTAGTTAAAGCCTGAGTCTAGATTACAGTTATTGTGTCACCCACTGATTACCAAGAATTTGACCCAAATTTGACTCAAATTCAGTTCAATCATAAACTATGCTAATAGCGGTAATCTATGCTAATTGTGTAACAATAAGCTATCTTACCTGCTAGAAAGTGTAGATAACAATAACCTATACTTATTGTTAAATTTTTTATGTTGTAATAAAGCTCTAATTTTGATCACAACCATGTGGACATTTGTCATTCTACCAAGAATCTCTCAAAGAACCTGCCTGGCCCCATAGTGTTAGACGAAACCCAGAAAAACTAATTTGCAATTTTGCTGTTCTTTTGTATAACAATAGAGTACTAATACTGAATACAACATTTCAGATATTCTTTGATTCAGTACAATCTCAGAATGGCTTGTGCGAGAAGAAATTGTACAATGGAAGAATAATACTGGAGTATTAGAAAGGAAATTGCTATATAGACTTGGTTGAAGTGAGGGATTTTATTTTCACAAAAGTATACTCCAGCAACAGATGAGAAGACCCCCAAATTATCTGAGAAAGTAAATGTATGAAACCCAAGTGCTTCTGCCTCAGTAGCAATGTTGGAAAAGAAGCCACAGGCTTAAAAGATGTATGCATACTGGTAGGAAAACATTCCTTTCAATTGTATAGCGATGTTCATTGACAGTTGTGTTTCTCAAACAATCAGAAATTCTTGATAATAACAGAATGTATTAAATCAAATTTTGTATAACTACATGTAATTAATACATCTAGCTTTCTGGAAGACCAATGTGCCAGAGTCCTCCAGATGACTGCTCCAGCAAAGACAATATTAGTGATAATTAATGTACCTCTAACATAGTGTTTTAGGGGCATAAACCACTCTGTTTGGAATTTATCTACAACAGCCTAGAGTTTCAGTCCTTAGTCTATCTGTAGAGATATTGCAACTGGATTTTCAGTGTACTGTATTGATTTTGGTTGAGTTGCAAATAATAATTTCTGACCAAATATTACAAAAATGTTTTCTATTTCTATGAAGCAAACAAAATGAAAAACCAAACCAAACCCCAAACAAAAAAAATTAAAAAAAAAAAACAAAACGAATTGCACTAAAAAAATTACAAACCAAGTCAAAAAGACTTGCCTAGAAGTTGCATCGTTCTTCACTAGGTAATGCCATAACATTGTCACTTGCACTCACCATTCATGAATAAAAGCCATTTTTTTCCATAAACAGATAACCAGAAGTCAAATTCCTCATGAAAAAAACTCCACAGAAAACGGACATGGAGCAGAAGACATGTTCTGGTGATATACTCCAGAATCAAGTCCCACTGGCTGCAGAACCAGGTGACAATTGTAGAACTATGTCTCTTAAAAGTTAACAGCAACAGTGAATCAAAACTCTACTTTTTCTTTGAGCTCCTGATTAGTAAACAGAGAATTAATTAGAGTTACAGCATTCGTTGACAAGGTTTCTAAAAAAAAAGAAAAAAAAAAAGAAATTCGAAGGAAAAAAAAAAGCTAAATTGGTACTTTGGTAGTGAAGTAAGAAAGACGATTTGAGCATAAAGCACCAGCTTCGGACTATGGCACAGAAAGCCGGCAGTGCCTGTTTCCCCTGCGCTTCCACGGCTTTGCCCTCGGCCATCCCCGCGCGTCTTCCCACGGCTGCATTTGGCGGCCGGCGTTGCTCTTGGCGCTCCTCCTGCCCACAATAAACACTTCGCATGTGCCTATACGTGATATTTGGATTGGTTTCAGCCAAAGCTTTACTCCAGCTTAGCGAAACTGCCTTTTTTTCTTTTTTTGTTCTTTTTTTTTTTTTTAAGAGAACGGTACAAAGCACACATCATCTCTCATGCTTCAGAGCACCACCTGCTGCTTCCCCCGGCAGACCGGCCCGGGCAGAGATGCCCACCCAGCCGACCCCCTACGCTCGCAGCGGAGCCCAGGGGCGCGGATCCGCGATCTCCAGCTGCACACGGGAGGGAGCGATGCCGCAGCCAGGACCTGCCCCGACCCCACCGCGCCCCCGGCTCCGGCTACGCCCCTTCCCGCAGCTTCCCTCGGCTTATCGCTTCCCGAGGGGAGGCCGCAGCGGAGCCGTGCTCGGCGGCGGTACCTGTAGAAGTAGTGCCAGCAGAAGAGGCAGCAGAGGAGGCGGCAGCCCAGCGGCTCGAGGCGGGGCGGGCTGCGCAGCGCCAGCAGCAGCGCGGGCACCAGGAAGGAGGGCAGCTCCTGCAGGAACCAAGCGCAGCGCGCCGGGAGGCGGCCCCGCGGCCGGCACAGCCGCTCCTCATGCTTCCCGTAGCGGGACGGCACCCGCAGGTACAGCGACAGCTGCAGCAGCGCCAGGGCGCCCAGCAAGGAGCTCAGGGCCAGCACCAGCCCGGGGAAGCACTGCATACTCGGGGGCGGGTGGGGGCAAACAGCCCTCGGCCAGGGCCAGCCCCAGCCTTATTAGAGCTGCGGCCGTCACCCCGCCCCGGCGCTGCCTCCCATCGCCCGGACTCGTCAGAGGGCGCAGCCCCTCGTGCCGGCGCGGGTGAGGCTCCCCAGGCCGCCTGGAGTGGAGTTACCCCTCTCCCCATCCCTCCTACATGTCCTGCCCGGAGCGGAGCTGCCCCTCTCCATCCATCCCATTCGTCCCGCTGGGAGGGGAGCTGCCCCCCTCCGTCCATCTCATCCATCCCGCTGGGAGGGGAGCTGACCTTCTACATCCATCCCACGCGGTCCGCCCAGAAGTGAGCTGCCCCATCGCCACCACTCCCTCCCTGCCATCCCGCCTGGAAAGGACGGAGCTGTCTCCTGTCCCCCCTCTCTTCCTCCCTCACTACCGTCCCCCACAGCGGCGCCTCCCTGCGCTGTCCCAGTTCGCGGGCGACACCGGGCGCAGGTGTGCGGGAGCGGCTCCCCCAGGAGGCAATCGCTCCCGGTGAGGTGGGAGTGAGGGCGGAGTTCCCTTCCCGCTGTCCCTATGTGTCACCTTGCCCCGGCGGCTTGCCTGGCGATTTGTGCTGCAAGGGGTGAGCATCCGCCTGGTACCACGGAGGGCCGTTCCACTGCGGGCAGGTGGAGAATAAAGACGGAGAGAAGTGCCAAAGGTCAGGTGGAAATAAACAAACGTAGACGCTCCTGGTAGGTCTAGGGAAACCCAGGCCAAAACTTACGAGTCTAAGTCCAGCTCATGTTCAACGTAACCAGAGCGTGCCTAAACTTTTTAAGTGCCCCAAGTTTTAGTGGAGATGGTCCTAATGTAGGTGCTAGCTTTGAGATGGACTGAGAAACTCTTCGGTCTCAACCACGTGAAGCAGTTTTGACAGCAGTTTTCCTAAAACTACAGTCCAGGAATTAGATTTTTACTTGCCTGTTTCCTCAGGGATCTTAATTTAGTAAGGATTACCAGGGTGCTGAATTACTGCAGAAGGGTTAACAGAACATTAAATTTTGTGTTATTTCTGGCCTCAGCATATTACCTCAAGGCCATAAATTACAATTGCATCTGTGTCATTTTGCAGCTTCATTGAGAAAGGAGTTGGATGTAGTTCCACAAAGGATTGGACACCACACAAAATGCTCTTCTGGACCAGAAGTGGTAAATTATTTTTATTCAAGATCTGAGTGATGAATGCTCTGATTTAGGATGTAGGAAACTTGAGTTCAATTGTCTCTTCTATTTAAGGGCAGTCGCTTTCTGCAGAAGGAGACCAAATCACCAGCTATAATCTATCCTGTAGTGCAGGAGGCACCTGTTCTGTCATGTTGGCTATTCTATAGGGCACCTACTTAGAGGAGCACAGCTCTTTCAGTCATAGGCCATTTCTCCCTTATCCTTGTAGAATGTTGTAGTCACTAAGGTCATGTTTGTTGCAGTAAGTGAAGCAGGTCAATTTTGTTTTGGCCTCAGAGATGTGTGACATAGTATGGCTGTCAGCCACATGCCAGACCACTCTTCCCCCTGTCAGCTTGCAAGCTGCCTGCTGGGCACAGTCTCTGGTACATGCCGTTTCCTAGCGGTGAGTGAAAGAAGGCTGGACCAGAACTGTGACAGGTATGCCAGCCATAAAACAGTAGAGATGATCAGAAGCTGCTGGCATTGGCCCCTGTGTTCAAGCAATAGTTCCCGGCTGTAAACTGTCAGTGGAGGAAGGTGCCTGTAGGACAGATTTTAGAAATCTGCATCTGTATCTGAATTAGGAAGAAGTGCACTCCGAAACAAATGGCTCTTTAGCAAAACTGCTGAATCTGAGAAACTGTCAACCATCATGTGTATGTCTCATGGGGAACTACTTCAAACTGCCTCTAGCCAGATCGCATGAGTAGAAGACACATTAGAAACAGAAGCACATTAGGAACATTTATGGAGTGCATCTTCTGGCATAGTTTCATCTGAAGGAGAGCAGTGGTGAGCTCAGACTGCTTCACAAAGCATATCAAAGTTCAGTAGTTAGTTGGGCATAACTATGGGAACGACTTCAAAAGAATAGTTTGTATTAAAACTAAAATCCTAAAGGACGTGCAGCATAAGAACTGGAGGGGACTGTGATTGCAAACACAGTAACTTAAAGCCGTTCCCTGCTCATCATCCTAGTTGGTTGAATTCAAGCTGAAGGAGTCTAGTTCTACTTGTTTACAGGGGAATACAAAAGGGGCGGAAATGCTTCTGAAGGTGAAATAGTGAGCTCATCACAAAGAAACCGTTTACAGTTCATGGAGAAAAGGAGGCACTTTTAGGTGAGATTCATCTCATCCAAAGAGATTAAAAAACAGATCAATTAATCACAACATAGAAAAGCTTATTTCTCTCAATTGGTTCTAAAAGATATCTAGACAAATGGTCAGGAGAACTGAATCTCGCTCTTGCTCTGTAAATTAGAGTTCTGAAGAAATTTCTGTGAACAGACTCTCCTTTAAGTATCACAGCATTTATGTTCATTGTTGCAAACAAATACTGCGTGATTATTCATCATATTCAATAATTGCACAAATCCTCCCCTAAGAATTCCTTCTTCTTGCCTAAGCACCACATCAGGGATTGTGATGAGAAAGGTAAAAGCAGGGCTGTGAAAGCACTCTTTGCATTCATCAGTGGATTTAGCGGAGGTGCAGAAATGCAGTGTTGGAAGAGTGTGCTTTGTATGGAATCACCAAAACCTTTATTTTAAACCAAGCTTTATTTTTCCATAGGAGCATGTATGGATATTTGTTTCACCAGCCCAAAGGAGCACCAGGTTGTAAGGAATCTTGCCCCAAGATTATCTCAAGCCAGCAATGATCACACTACAAAACACAGGCTATTTAATTAAAACTTTTTCTCCTCCGTTAAATTACAAATATTCTGAATGCTTTTTATGTCTCAACAGTGAATAATTCAGTGGGAGTGTTTGTTGAAAAAAATCCTTCAGCAATAAAGTGTTTGCAGCCCTGCTGAATTTGAAGGGAGAGGAGAAACAGGCTAAACCCTGTTTGCTTATCTGATAGGACTTCACAACTTTGGGCTTATTTTATTTTGAAGAGACTAATCCAACTCTTCTAAGAATTGAATTGTACAAAATGTATGGGAGGTACAAAATTACATATATCATAAGTATAAACTTATAAATAGGAATCATTTGGAGGAAACCTGTGGGTCATTTATAAATCTAGATGTTTATGGAGGCTTTTCAGAATAAAATTATGAGTGGAAATTGAAGTAGTTTTGTGCTACAGCGGGTCTCTTTCTCTGAGTTCAGGAGGCAGCCAAGAATTGGTAGGGCCCACTGCAGAATCCCAGAATGTCTGGAGTGTAGCATCTTCCAAGCTCAGCCTGTGACCTTCTGACATGTCTGTACCTCTTTGGATTCCACAGTACGTGTCTCTGCTCTGGTAGCTCTGGGTGAGAACAGTGGTAGTTCTGTTTGTTTGCCTTCCTGCTGCTCAGAGAAACTTCTCATCTGAGAAGAGCTCCTGTAAACCAGGAGCAGTGGAAGTAAGAAGGGGTCTGTCACTTTTACCAAAAGGACCTAGACCTTGAGTGTAGGGAGTACCATCAAGTGTTGCTCCATCAGTGGGCGGCTACATGGTACTTAGTTGCTGCTGTTGTTAAACCACAATGCAATTGCACATATATAATCTTTAAGAAGGCATCAGGATTAAGTTTTGAATGAGAATAAAATGAACAGTTGCATGAGGTAGTTCCTTAGATCTCCTAGAAGCTGAATGTACGCTGGTGCAATTTTGAACAAATCTCTTCCCAGTGCTGACATGAATGTAGCTAGACTGAAGTCAGGAAACGTTGGGAACCATCAACCACCATTTACTGTTTGTTTTGCATCATATGTATCCTGTGCAGAGTGAGAGACTGTCTATTTCCTCATTATTCATTTGCTCTTGTACTATATATGCAACATAGACATCTCCTTCTCAAGCTCAAGTAGGCTTTTACTAATGTCATCCACTGACATTAGAAGTTGCATGATTGTCACTTTGCATCACATGTTAGATCCAGGAGGTGAAATTTTAAACATTTCTTAAAAAGAGAAAATTCTTTTCTTTTTCCTTCAGTCAAAGATGTTGGTGCATAGGAGGAGCGCTAATAAAACTATCTTTGTGAAGATCTCTTCTTAAAGCTGTGAAAGCAACTGTACAAAAGCCGTTAGAACAGCGGAAGTGAGCATTAACTTGGCTTGTGAAATTTAATAAGCTGCTGCTGTTTGTACTCCTAAGACTGACAGAAGTGTGAGAATAGGTTTTGAGGATTACTTCATTGCATGTGAAGACGGGGGAATAAATCTCTTATGGAACTAACTTTAACTTGGAACACACAGTTTTGCAGAAAGCTATTTTTAATAATGTGTTCCCATCATTACTGGGATGAAGATAAAAATATAAATAAGAGCCCACGAACAATAGGTAAAGGCTTAATATTTTAAAGCTAGTTTTCCTTTTACTTCAGATTTTCTTGAACAGTATCTGTATAAATCAGCCACGAGAGCAGAATATGACCCTTCATTTTCTTCTTTAATTAATCTTCTTTTATCTTGTGACACTCTTGATATTTTGTCTGGTTTTCACATTTTGATTTCAAAGAACACAGCTCTTTCAGCAGAGAAGGGTAATACTTTTATATCCACATTGCCCCACCTATTCCAGTCTGTTAGCACTAGAACATCCTAGCTACTCAATATAGAAAGAAGCTAAGGAACCACACTCAGGTTAACTGTCTGACTTCATTGAAGCTGAGCCAGAGAATCACAGAATGGAAAGCAGGGGGAGCTTGAGGAGCACAAGAGAATCTTCCTCATCTGTTGTCTGCTGTAGAGCACTGAGCCCACACAGCATAGAACTGCAGTTTTTCTGCTCTCCAGAAGCTGGGACATTGTCCTTGCAGATAGTTTCTCTGGGAAACTTAGTTATAAATTCGAGTATGTGTCTCCTCATTGTTGTAAACCACATATTTTAAAAGACATCTTTCTTGGCATGGCCCAGATGGGAAGGCCACCTCCTGACAAATTTCATGTGAATACGTACCGCAAAGCTTGGGGGTGCTAAAGCAGCTCAAAGAAAATGTCACTATTTTTCTTAACATGGTTAGTTATTTTCTTTTCAGAAAGAATTGAATTGTTGGCTGACCTTTTCCAAAAACTTTAAGCAGGCAGCAAGCTTGGAAAATGGCAGACTGTATGGTTAGAGCTGGCAAAGTTATAAACAGTGTAAAATGGGGCCTAACTATGAGAAATACCAGGCATCCTTAATGACATCCCTTTGCTGACCTGTTTCCCAGCCTGAATCCCAGCAGCAGGGGTTGCCACTGTACCACTGTTGTTGCCTGCCCAGGCTGTGACTGGGTGGCATGGGTAGTCTGAGCCAGCAGTGCCTGATCCGTCTGGAAGCTCTGGCTATGCTGGACTGTGGGGCAGAAGGTCCGCAGCCCTTTCCAGTTCAAATCAGGCACCTGGCTGGAGCTGGGCAACAACTTCCAACAGATGCAACTGGGATTCTCCTCCATGGAAATGAAGAGCCAAGGAAAGGGACAGGACCTGAATGAAATAGGTCTGGTGTCCTAATGTAGAGTTGGCTGGGTAGTAACTTCTGAGTATCCAGGTCTTGCAGACACATTATTATCCCTCGTTTGCCTGTGTAGGATCTGTTTCCAACCATTTAAGTTGGAGAGTTCTGAGCTCTTAGACAGCTAACAAGTTCAGAAACAGGAAATTTGATTAATACTTTAAGTCTGTGGTTTGCTAAGTATCTAGCAATTGTTTTCCACAATGGGGAGGCATAGAAAGTTTCATCCCCAACAAGGACACACCTTCCTAGCTGGCTGTGTTCTTTCCTTCTGCCTGTTTGCTCTGCCCTGAGGCACCATCCCACTGACTTCTCTGAGCCCTCAAATTACCCAAATCACATTCTTGAGGGAGACTCCACAGATGGAGCCTGACCTACAGCAATCCTTAGATGCTAGAAAACTGTAGGTAGGCTGCAACAAACCAAGGGAGCCCAAGTCTATACTAAAAAAAAATAAAATAAAAAAAAAGCCAGAATGGGCTGTTGGGGATAATTCAGTGCAATGCACAAGACCATTGTTATGAATACTTTTATGTGACCATCTCTTTGTATTATACAGTATCTTGATTTCTGTGATAGCTGCATTAGGAGGAATGTTGCCAACAGGCAGAGGGAGGAGATCCTGCCCCTCTGTTCAGAATTGGTGAGGCCACAGCTGGAGTGTGTTCTGGACTCCCCAGTGTCACAGATAGCACTACTGGAGAGAGACAAGCAAAGAGCCAGTCAGATGATTAAGAGACTGGAGCACCTTTTATGTAAGTAAAGGCTAAGAGGACTGGGACTGTTCAGCCTAGAGAAGAGCAGGCTCAGGGCAGATCCCATCAATGCACATAAATACCTGAAGGGAGGGTGTAAAGAAAATAGAGCCAGGCACTTCCCAGTGGTGCCCACTGACAGGACTGAGGCAATGGATACACACTGAACATCAGTAAACCCTCCTGCACTGTGAAGGTGTCTAAGAACTGGCACAGGTTGGCCAGAAAGGTTGTGGAGGTATCTATCCTTGCCAATAGATATTCAAAAGCTAACTGGACATGACCCTAGGCAGCCCTCTGTAGGTGACCTTGCTTGAACAGAGGGTCAGACCCAATGACCTCCACAGGTCTCTTCCAGTCTCGGCTATTCTGTGATTCTGTTAAATTCTGTGTCATCTTCTTTTAGACGTAGGTAGGAAAGTTTCCAGGTGAACTGTTTACCATTTGAATCTTGTTAACATAGTTCTTTTAGTAACTGAATGCATTTGTGCTTTCAGTACATTTTCATTGTACCACAGCTTTTGCGATTGTCATCACAGTTTATATAATCACATTTGTATTTAAGATTGCTTGTCTTTCACGGTATTTTGTTTTCCATTTCTAATTGTTGGCCAGAATTCAAGACCTGAATGAAGTTAATGTCTTCATGTAATCTCTTGATCCTCATATTTAGGGCTTTATGACAAAACTCAATTGACATGAAAGTTGCCATAATATTAAGATGATACTTAATGCTTGTCCTGGGTCAATTAAGATGAAGCATGAATTAAATTTAGAAATNAGAAAGCCCCTCCCCATGCCATATGCCTTGCCAGGAAGGGGAGACAAGATACAGGATCCTCCATTGTTTGTCAAGTGAAAAGGAGAAAGCCCCTCCCGTGGCCACATTCCTCACATTCCTTTCAGGGGAGGGAAAGGGAGATAAGAAGAGATACCTATTGTCTGTTCCAGTAAAAAGGAGAAAAGTTTTACAATAGAACAAAAGGCCTCTCCCCATGACAATGCTGTATCACTGATGTAAGTTGTTTAGTTTAGGCAAGTGAGTTTAGATGAGTTTAGCCTCATCTAAACCACAACCAATGCAACCATTGGTTAAGCAGCTGACAATACTGGCGTGTGAACTGCTGTCTCAACAAAGTACATCTTGGAGTATGACTTCTCTCAGTGAGAGGAATGGAACAGGTCATATTTTTCAGCAATGATACTCCAGGCAGTCTACAGGCTGATGGACATGTTTTCCATGTAACCTGTTTAGAGGGAACAGAACCTTGTCAACAGTAACTGTGAAAGCATGCATTAAAATTATGGCTGAGAGTTATTTGGTTTAGGCCAAAACTGTGCCAACTCACGGCATCAGCCAAGTCAGCAAAGCAGCCAAAGTTTGCCAGAATGTATTTCTTTTTAGTGAAGGACTATATTCCTCTACTTCTGCCTGAAGCTATTAGCAACTTCTAAAACAAATTGCATAGTCACAAATCAACATGTGTTTTGTTTGTTTTTGAAGAGGCAGGACAATTGACCATTTTGTAAGTCAAATCAGCAGACTACAAATAGTGAAAGAGAAATTTTTCCTTGAACCATATATCTGAGCAAGAAGAGTAATTACGGGTATCCGTCATCCCAGCCTCAATTTCTGCAGAGCCATCTGTTAAACTGACCCGTGGAGCCTGGATATCCTCTCTGCGATCTAGCGGGATAGCTCCTTGCCAATTTTCAGTTTCTTATCATCTTGTCTTTACAAGCTATGTAAGATCAGTACTTCTTTTGTAAAGCAAATGTAAACCACTGCCTCAAATAAATTTGCTTTCTCCTGATGACACCCAATGGAATGCCTTGTAAGATGAGGACCTTCATTTCCTGACTTTGCACAAAACAGAGCAGAGCTCTGTTTTCATCTTCTCAACTGTTTCCACTTTCCTCTAAGTTACTTTAGGTACTTTTAAATCCATATAGTATTTACAAGTGATGGTGCCAGTTACAAAGGGAATACTGTTTCCTAATTTTCCATTAGCATTTTTATAAGTAATATTCCCAAAAGTGATGAAATTAGTATAAAACAGCTCTAGAACTGAAAAAAATCATATATCAGTATTTTTAAATTACTTGCTTTTGAAGATGGAGAGGTGACTTTATACTTGTGAAGGTACCTTCATGGAGGTTAAATACTTGGTGCTAACTGACTCTCTAATCTATCACAAAAATGTGTTTAGAAAATACAGTATGTGGAACTGAAAAACAGACAATGTCAATTAAAAAATCATAATTTTTAAAACTACACATGACTACCACAGAATGAACTTTCAAAGAGGTGTAGTCAATTCTTTATTGCTTAATGCTTTCCAAGTAAGACTGGCTGCATTTCTGGGATGTGTACTTCAGGTGACTACAATTACAGAGTGCAATACATGAGTAGCTGGATAAAATTAAGTGGCTTCTGTTAGATACTCAGATAAGATAAATGAGGTTTTTTCTCTCCCTGGAGGGAGCGTGTCTATGAAATGCAAGAAGAAACCATTACTGGATCTATTAAATCCATTTCTGTTCTGGTTATAAGCAGGATATTATGAAGCTGTACTGAATATTGTTCACTTCTTTTGCCATTCAAGAAATCAGGAAAGAGTCTAGGAATAATGAGCTCTCTGGAACAGTGTGACATGGCAGCAATACCCAGCCACTTCCACCTCTCTTATGAAACATGGATGAGTTTCTCCAGCAGAAGCCAGAGAAAGTAAATAGAGGCACAGGCCACCAACACAACTACCAACATACAAATTTACCAGCCCAGCCACTAGATTTCAGCTTTTCACATACTGCCTTGAAAGGTGTGCTTAATTTGCAGCAACAGTAAATATAATATGATATTAGATTAATTAAGAAAGCTTATTTGATCAAGTAATCAGGTGGATTGTTGGATGCTTATGTTTCCATACCTACTTGTTAATTATTGAATGTGATTAGTGTAAATAGGGAAGTGGTGGTAGTAAAGATCATGGAATGTAGAAGCTGGAAAACCAGTCTCCTTTCACTTCATCTGTTGGAAGCTGACATCCTTGATTGTATATCTAAGTGTTTCTTAATGTGTTTGTTATCCTCACAGTTTACTTTAATTTTTAGCTCAGTTATTATTTGGCACTGATCTAGTAACCAGACACCAAATGTTACTGTGTTGTAACTTCTGAAAGCCTGGCTGCAGAATCATTATTTGCCAATTTCTGCTAACTTTCACTTCTATCAATAGAATAAGCAGTGGATAGACCCTGATGAATGGGAATCAGTTATGTCTGGCAGTTACAGTAAGAATCAGGGTAACATGCCATCTGGATAATGAAAGGCACCCAGTATTTAGATTTCTATCATTACAGCTAAAGATTTGCAGTCCAGCATCTGAACTGCCAACAGGAACTGAAGGGGAGACACGAGGAGGGTTGGTCATGGATTGAGCAGAGAGCAATGGATGCTAAATCTGCAGGGGGTAAATGTGAGAAAGAACAGGTGTGTGATGTGGGTCAAGGCATCTGTGTGCTGAACATACAATTAAATACGTTTGTGGATTCAAGCAGAATGTTTGAAGTACCTCAAGTATGAAGTGATCAGTGCAGAGTTAGCGGGTGATAAGACGTAGAAAAAAGTTCTCTGAACTGTAAGCTAACACCAAATGCTATGGCTTTTATTTTTTTTTTATGTAATATGCATCTGTGGGTTTCGTATTTTAATCAGCATAGTATCTGTTTAACATGTACTTATTCTCCGTTTGTTATATGCTCTTTCTCCCCTGCGCCTCCCAATTCATTGAGATTACTTGAAAAGACTCCTCTTGACTTCAGGAAGGTTGGATCTGACCTTTCCTTAGATTTCAAGAGAACATTTTACTAGTAATTTTCTACCATTTGGGGTCATATTTCATCAACACCATTTGAGAGAGGACCTTGGGGATGCACATTTTCTCATATTGTTTCTTCAGATTCTGCTGTTGTCTTAAGTATATGCCTGATGAGAGAACAGAAGTTTAGTAAGAAAAAGACTGGTTCAATATTTTACCTGGCACTTGGGAGATCTACGTTCACTCCTCTGATCTGCCATAAACTCCCTACATAGTTTTGAGCAAGCTGTTCAGTCACTTTTCTCCTCAGTCCCTTGTTTGTGAAATGGCAAGTACAACACTCCATAAAGTCAAGATTCCCTAGCTGGTGAGATGGCTAAGGTTTTTGGGACTAGTATCACTTTCTTGAACACTACAGTACCATGAGCTGCTAGCTTAAAACGTATCACAAGGAGTTGAAATGAAGTAAATGCGGACCACTAACCCTGCAAGACCTTGACGTTAGCAATGGTGCTTCATGGTAGAACCTGTGAATATGCCTTGGTGCACAGAACAAGCTATACCTGTGAAGGAGCATTTCTGATTTCACAGTCTGTGAGGCTAACTTCATTAAATGAAGTCCTGGCATGACCTTAAACAACATGAGCCACACTGGTTTTATGAGCTGGTTTTATGCTACTGAAGCATAATTATTCTGCTTTGCTCATGGCAGTATTCTTTTAGGAATACATAGTCTGTAATTTTTCTTGCTCGTGTTAAAAGCATCTTTGGTTGTTCTTCTATTTCCCTTTTGTGTGCTTGCAAGCCTGATATACAAGTAGGGATAACGGAGGGACCATAATACTCTTTATTTCTGTTTTGCCAGGCTGCTATGACTATTGTTCAGGAAGTAGAAATTCCCATTTTCAGTACTTCAAATGTTTGGTCACTTCCTTTCTGGAGCTGCTGAGCATGCCTACGTAAACAACTGGCTGTACTAAGGGATGTGTGAAGCTTACACTGACTGTTTAGATTGCTCTTTTGCTTATTGTGCTCCTATTGTGTCTCATGAGAGTGTCCAGTGACACCTTCCACCCTTCTGTCCATTTGGGAACTACAAACTGCCTCAGCTCTCACAGAGGCTCTTCTACCCCACTCTGACATCCTGTACTACCTGCAACCATGCTGCAGAGCCCTGTGTAAGGTTCACTGCCCAATTTCTTTTACTAAACTGAGGATTTATAGTGAAGATGGTGTGGAAAGGAACAAGAGGGAGGAAGCACGTGAACCAAAAATTGCATTTCTGGAGTATTAGCTCTTTAGTCATATTGTCCTCTGTAAGCAGATTTCCTCCCATGTAAATGAGGGTTGCCAAGAGCTGTCTCCAGAGGCTTGGCTCAGCTTGGACACTTGGGCAGAATAGAGAGACACTTCCTGCCAAGCCTCCTCTTGGGTCACAGTGGTGGATCTGTGGCTCTCCCTTCACAGTGAGCTTGCAAGCCTGGTCTGAAGCCAACACAGCTCAACAGCACACTGAGTCTTGGGGGGATTCTGGTATTTTCTTTAAGTTGTATCTCCTCCATGGTTGGAGACAGGGACTTGCTGTTTGGGAGTTTGGCATCTAGCCTCTGTTTTAGAAATGTGGCATTTGCCATTCTCTTGAAGATCCACATACATTTGTTCAAGTTAGAAGTATAGCTATCATTAACTAGAGCTAAAATGAAAATTTATTACTTTTATTAAAACTAGAATAAGGTCATCATGATTTTGGCAGAATTTAAGGACAACTCTAGCTTGTCTAGTGCTGACCTACATAAAGGAAAAGAACAAACTGAGAACATTTTCACTTGGCATCAGCAACAGGAGAGAAACAACTTTGTCTGCGTTAAGCCATATGCCAAGTCCTGTAACTTAAGAAGTTCTGCATATTGGCAAGCATACAGAACTCATACACTTTTAAAACTTCACAAATGTCTACTTTGAGCTTTATAGAAATTCTAGAAATGTCTAATTCTGATAGCGAGTAGAATAAGAATTCAAAAGGGCTAAAATTAAATTTATAAAACTAGAATGAGCACTTAAACTAGTATGAAACAGGAACAGCTTGAAATAAATATTAGTGTCTCTTATGAAAATATTCTGAATTTATGTATTATGTATATATTAAAATATTGTGCATTTTTACAAACATCCAGGGAATGCAACATACAATAAATTTTAAGTATGTGTTTCTACATGACAAAAAAAATCTCATCAGTCCTATTGAATTGTTATCAAGTGAGTGGCTGACTGACCTGTGGACTTGGTGCATTGACTCAGCATGAAGCCATGTATTTTCCTTGCTACAAGACAGACTTGCAGCCAGAAATATTTACTTTTCTTGGACAGGCTGTGCCCTCACTAGCCAGCTGTCTGACCACCTATGTTAGCTCTCATTAAGTTATTGCACATAGCTAGTGAACAGCTTCTGACTGCATTAAGAACTGACTAAGAACTGATCTGCAGACAGAATAGAATATGAAACTGGAACCAGCTCATTACTCTGGAATTAAAAGTCTATGACAGCAAGCACATGGGAAAAAAATGTGATTTAACCATTACATCCTAACTTGAGCACTGAACAAGATGAACATTCTCCTCTGAAATTAACTAAGCTGCCTCAAAGGCAATCTACACAACTAGGATCTGCAGAGCCACAGTAACTGAGCATGTCTTTGATGACTGAGTTGATGGAACCAACTTTACAAGTAGCAGGTCGCTGTGCATGTTGACCTGCTGCCTGCCGAGGAGGAAGGGAGGCACCGACACTGCTGTCACACACAGTAGATATTTGGGAAACTCCATGAAAAGGGTGAAGAAGATCCTAATGAATTTTCAGACATGAGATAGAGGCTGTTCAGCCGTTTAGTGGAGATCAAGTATATTCAGTCTGCTGGAAGGGACTAGTGTCCAAACACAGGCAAGTGTTTGGAGAATTATCTGGCAAATTTAAAAAAGTTTCAAAAGAGCATATAAGTCATCTCAAGTGTGAAGCTGGGACACGTTTCACTGTATTTCAGTGGGGACTGGCACCAGGATAAATCACTGACAAGGAAAACTGCCAGCTCTAAAACATGGAGGGTTTTTCTCTAATTTACTAACAATTTTAAAGATTTTTTTTTTAATGAGGGAAAAGACATTAATTTTCCTTTCACATCATCCTCTGAAAGGCTGGTGTTTTTCTCAGAATGAAATTTTGAATTACATATTTTACTTTATTTAAATTACCATATTTTAACTAAAATATTTTGATTTTTCTAAATCTGAAGGGAAATACAGTAGTCCCTCAAATATCGCAGACTTTTTCTTGTATTATCACTTTTATTTTCCAATTCAATTCATATTTTTTTCCAAAATTATTGGAAATAATTTTGCTATTTCATTAGAAGTTGAAAGCAAAATATATAAAATTGTCATGCTGAGCTACGTACTTTGCTCTGGCACAACTTAGGCCAAATGTCCCACTTTTCTCTGAACATTATTAGCATATGCCAAAGAGCTCATGGATGGCCTTATGGAGGGTCAGACTGTATCATAACAACCTTGAGAGGTCTTGCCATGGAGACATACCTCCTCATCGTCTTGTTCTCAGCAATCACAGAATGCCAGAGTATATTAAGAGTGGTAAAGCAAATGTGGGAAAACAGTCACTCCTGAAATGGACTCAGTGTTGTGACAAAAGCAGAGAACTACATTAGGTCTATATCAAAAAATAGCTATAATATCACCTATCATCATCGTCATCATCATCATCATCATCCTAGCATCTCCAGTAGAACTCATCTGACAAAGGAATATTACATTAGGACACACAACAATGGTACAAGAAGTTTGCCAGAAGATTCAACTGGAAAAATGCCTGTCTGTTTTCAGGCACTCCCTGCGATGGCAAAAGCAAAAAGAAATTAAATTCAAAAACTGGAAAAAAAATGAAGGGAAAAAAATTTTCTCTGTCAGCTGTGCTGCCAGTTGGCTAACATTTTTATGCCATGTAGCTATGTGGTTTCTCTGTTCTGGTGACCCCTGCCTGAGCATGGCCTATATAGAAATGCTTGTGGATCTCATGAGTCATTCCCAGGAGATGGCAAACATGACTGAAAGACTGGAATACAAGACACATGCTACAGGATGAGAACCAAAAGAACTGGAGGATGATTGAAAAGCTTTCAAGAGATTAACTATGCAGTGACTGTACAAGGAAAAGGCCATGAAAGAAAGATGCAGAACATGATCATAGTACCCTTTTGCTCCTGTTCCCCTCCAATGCCTCTGCTTGAGTGTAAGGAGTCTATTGCAATCCCATGGAAAACTGAGGGAAGAGACAGTCCTAGCCCCAAGACAAGAAGACCAGTAATGGTCCCTCTGGCATGTAACTACCATTCTCCGTTACACATGTACCACAGACTTTAGTAAGCTGTGCAATAGTTTGCTTGGCTCAGGGTTGACATTGTCTTGCTATTTATGAAATCAATAAAAGCTTTTTGTTTATTGAGCATATGCTCTTGGTTAAAAGGTTTATTGAAGCACACTTGTCCTTCTTCAAACATGTGGATGTCTTTGGGGATGGACAGGCAAATTCTCAATGTCACAAAAGGTCATATTCAACTACAAATACCATGGGATATTAACAACACATGTACAGCAACTTCAACATTGATAATGTGCCATAACAAGGTAATAAAATTCATTGAAAGGGTTGGAGGCTTTTTGTGAATCAGTGCATGAAAAAATGCTGGGTCACACTCAGTGCCACTGCACTCCGCTTTTGAAGTTGAAAGTGTCGCCACACACTTGACCAAGTGGTGGAGGTGCTGAGCACTCGCCTCTCTCCTCCTTCTGTACTCTGCTAGGATGGGCTTTCTGCTATTCTGCCACACACCAAGTAGGCATTTGCCTTTAGATGTTTCTAAAACACAATATGCATTTGTAACATAAGGCAGAAATTTTTCAAAATTTCTCATGGCTTCAAGCCATACCGACATATTTCTATTTTTCTTTTCCTCTTCCAGAAGTCATGGTTATTACTCAAACATTGGTCTGTAGCTCAGAAGATATTTTTCTCAGATTTCTGCTTACTGAGAAGCCTATCACCCTGAGAAGAGATAAGTCAAAATAACAATACAGTGAGCCCCCGCGTATTCGCCGTCCACTGTTTGCGAGCTTCAGTATTTGCGGGTGATTTTCCTGTGAGCTGTGCAACCTTGGCGCGTGCACAGAACCTACCATGACCTCAGTCTNCCATGAGGAATTGTGCCAAGCTGTGCAGCACCACTGAAACCAAGCTGGGGACCTAGCACTGGTCCTGGAGGCAGGAGGAGGGTGGCAGCACTGCGATCCTTCCCTTTGGAGCTGCCACTTCACTTTTACATGCGCTGCTGCAGGGCACACATTTAAAGTGGAGTTTCAAAGCCTGTGCTCCACACTGGGGCTTGTACCAGCGTCCCAAGGCTGGCTACACAACAACGTGGCCCCATTGAGAAGGCAACAGTTGCGAGACAGTGCCGGCCTCAGCCCCTGTCCCCTTCCTGCTGGAGTAGTGGAGTCCCGGAGCCTGTATGGCAAGAGAGGGGCTTGCTAGGCCAACATGCTCTCGGCAGCAGGGTTGTTATGGGGATGCAACTCAGCAACGAAGCAGCCAGCACAGCTTGTAGATTCAAATGTTAATCAGGGTACATGTCTTAGTTAACATGTGTTAAGAAAACCCAAGAAAGCTACATACAGTTTGTATACTGTATGGTTTAACTCGTTAATTGCACTGGTGGAGAAACGGAGCAGAGCAAGACCTTAAGAGGAAAAAAAACTTACAAGCAGCAGTGCCTTTGTCCCCCTGTGGACTGGCCAGGTGGGACAGGGGCTATCTCCACTGCATTCCCTGCTGCAGCTCTGCGGCTGCCTGCCTGCGCTGTTTTGGCTACCCTTGCTCGGACCAGGGCGGGCACTAGGGGGACGTGACATGACCACCTCACTCGGAGCAGGGCAGGGCGAGAAGGGCCAGGTGCAGCACGGATGCAGCGCCGGTGAAACTCCTGCCGCCATCTTGCTCAGAGCACAGCAGGGCAGGCATGCCGTGGGCATAGCAGTGCGCCCGTGGTCCATGCAGCATGGTGCGAGGGTTGATTTGAATATTCAGGACTGTCTAATTTGAATATTCATGACTGTCAGTTCGCGCAGGTGCAGAATGAACCTCCCAAATCGTGGAAAAATCAGGCCGCAATATGGGAAGCACAAAGTGGAGAGGGCTGACTGTTCCAAAACCAAATTTTAAAAACACAGCAGCCTATTCTATGAGAAGTCATTGTGGTAAATAACTTCAGCCAGTGTGAGTTGTTGATTTTATGTTATAAGCTTTTGAAGGTGACAAAAATACACTAAGCATATTGGAGATAAATATATTACCACTGACTTATTAATTTTAAAATGTGGATTAGTTGACCAATTATCCTTTCATCTTTCTGTATGCAAAACTTAGTAAGAACAAATTGTAGTGGACTTGCTAATTTGTTACCACAATTGCATTGAAAGACTTATCTGCATTTCCTAAAGGCCAGGTTATACATGTGTTCAGTCACAGTGTCACTGAATTTCCATTTCTGTCAGTAGTACAATCAACTGAAACATCACCACATTCTTGCATTTTTCTGTGTGGAAAAAAGAAAAGCAGATTTGGCAGTAAAGGAATGTTGCAGCAGAAAGGTTCACAAGATAAGAGCTGGATGGAAACCAAGACTGTCATTGTACCAAAAAAATAATCTAAATTGTTTTTATTTTAAATTTAAAATATGTTTTAAATTTAACTGCAATTTCAGGGCAGAATTTCTTTGCCTTATGTAACAGTGGCTAGTAATAATGAGTTTTACTTTGGAGAAATCAACTTGAGTTTACTTTGTGTTTGTGAGGACCTTTTCCTTACTGTAGCACTCTAAGTATGGACTGAAGAGGATTTCCTTTTGTATTTTTCCATGCACTTCACTCAGTTGAAAATCATCAAAGAAATTGTCATTTCTTGGGAGACTGGCATGTGGCAGTGACTGTTACAAGTCAAATGTTAAGCAAATTCATTCACCACAGACAAGTTTAATTTTTCTAATTGCACCAAGTTCTGTGATGTGTATGGTAGGATGCAGAATTAAGGTTTTAGAAGATTTCCTAATTGCGTATAGCATATGTTAAATGTAGGATGACTTTGCATCTTTTGTTTGTTTCTGAAACCACAGTGCTTTTAGAAGTATTTTATTCTGGATTCTTAGGGAAGTCTGAGAAAGTCTGACCTGAGTCCAGCAAGGATTCTTGTTTGGGAGGAGGTACTTGTGTTCTTCAACTTTGCATTCTTGTTGCCTGGAGCAGTGACTCATGAAATACGTGTACCTACAACACTCTGGCTCCTATGAAAACCCTGCTGACTCCTGCCCTGTGAGCCTCTCAGTGGGTGACCTTGCCAAGGGCATGCCTAGACTTGAGATGCAGGGACAGATGTGGGATAATGCGATGACCACAGCTCCTCATGCTGAACAATGGATGCTGGATATTCATGGATCTGGGGCACCTTGGCAGCTGAGCTCTCCTAGCCCCATGTAGCTTTGCCCTCCTTTAATGAGAATATTTTTAAGTTGATGCTCCTTCCCATGTCAGAAGGAAGCAGGTTAACCCCCTCAAGAATGGATTGCCTCTTTCCAGGTGTCACTATTAAAGAAGTTGTAAGGAGTGTAGGAGAGCAGCATGCCATAGTCTCAATGGACACCAGTGAGGAGTAGGTGCCGAACCACTTGAGGTGCCTTGGAAAATCACAGACACTTATGAAATCAAGCAACTCTCAGCTATCATCACACGTTCCAACAAAGGCCGTATGTCTCTCATTTACTGGCTCCAGACTGTCTCTCTTTTTAGCATGGGAACTGTGCTGCTTCAAGGAACAACGGAGCGTTCCTGGTGCATTACAATGTAAAATCCTTGTGGCTCTGAAAGTGCCTATGGCCTGAAATATGGGGGCAACAGATCCCACTGAAGATAGACTCATATTCTGGCTGTTAAAATGTTTCTCAAGGACTGGGCTTCCTGGTCAAGCTTTTGCTACATTCCCTGGTTTACATTTTGCCACTCATTTTTTCCATTCTTCTGCCTCTAGCTATTTTTCATTAATATCTCTGGTCAGCAGGAACCTACTCTGTTTCAACTTTACAAGAATTTTGACAATTGAAATTCACCCCATCATGTGTGTCAAAGCAAATCACAACAATTCTTCATCTGTTACTAGCTGTGAATTGCTGAGACATCTGACCCAAATTATGGCTTCAGCTGGCAAGAACAGGAATATCCTCAATGAAGATCAGTTCCTTGCAAAGAGTTTGTTTCATCCTTGCAATATTTTAAAATGCACATTTGAAGATTACTACGAACTCTTTGTTATCACTTATTAACAACAAAAGGTTGATTTCCTCTACTATTTTCAAAACAGATGGAAAATTAATTTTGCTGAAATTTCATTTTTAATGGGATTGTATCAATTCTGGTACAAAATTGCAAAAGAATAATATTTGAAGGATTTAAAATGAAAGATTACAGCCCAACTCTCTCAGGTTTTTTTTCAGTCTTCCCAGCTCCTTTTCATTGTTACAATTTTTTAATGCCAGAAACACTGCTATAGGGTGGTTTTATGTCTACAAGATTCAAAATGCAAGAATTTGTTTTGGGATTGAATTCTTTTTCTTATCCTGAGATCAGAATTTGACCACTACTGAATCCTCCCAGTAACAGGTCTTGTATCAGATTGCAAAGAACTGAATGCAGTTCATCTCCATCTGCAGACAGATGCACTACCTTTGTCCCAGGCTGTCTGAATCTGTATTAGTATCCATCTGCTATGCTGAAGAACTTTTACTGGGGGCCTACATGCCTGTAGGTAGATGGAATGCAATTACAGATCATCACTGATTCCAGCTTTAGGGTGCTTCTGCCAGCCTTTCCTTAGGATGTGAAACCTCATATTCAAGCTCTTCCAGGTACTGAAACTAGAGGCATGGATCACTCAGTGCCCTTCCTGACTAGTTGCACTTCTTGCAGCATCACCTATGCATGGGAACTCACATTTCATCACTTCTTTCCTCCAGATTAACAGAGTAAAAAAGAATGCAAGGCCTCTTTAATATCTTAGGAAATTATACACAGAAATATCTTGAGTTGTGATGTCTCCACAGTAGTTCCCATCCTTGTTTTTGAGTCAGGCACAGAAAGAGCTGTGACTGAGACCTGTTGTACTGTAAATCCCCACTTACATACCCTGTGGATATGCACAAGCTCTCTGAAAAATAAACACAGTTCTGCAATGACTGCTTGTATCCTCAGGGTCTGAGTGCGTCCCGCATTTCTTTTTTGCTGGTATCTCAGTGTCTCAACTTTGTCTTGGGTTTCCACAGAGGAGTCTGCATCTTGTTTAAGTGCTGTGCTTTGCGATAGTCAACAACTCTTAACAACACCTTGTAAAATCTTGCGAAATCAGTACTGTCAAATGCATCTCGTTAGCTGTCCTGACAACTGTAGCCTTAGGAAGAGACTTGATCCTGCTGCCATAAATACTAGTGTAAATACAGTAGAGGCTGCCACAGTGTGCAGCCAGAGTGAGACAACGCTGGTGGGAGGGCCACCCATGCCCAGAGGTGGCGTAACACCACCATCAGCATTTCATAGGTCTGTGCCTTCTCTTCAAGTCGGATATCGTTGCAGTTAGAGGAAACCAGGAAGTACAGGAAGGGTGGGATGCAGATCTCTAAAGACAAGTGTCTACTGCCATTTTACACGAAGGATTTTGTATGTGTCTCCTTCTCTAGTGTGTCTATCCCTATTTGTCTTTAATCTGTCTGCACTAGACTCCAGTCTCATGCTTCTACATCATAACTTTAGAATTAATTTACTCAAGGAAATTCTTTTACCAACATGTCAGCATTATGCTTTAGCCAAAAGCTGGTGCAATGTCTTACCTTGATCTCCAAGGCAAATTTCCAGCATGTTATTTAGGAGTGAAGGACTTGCTACCTAGAAGGTCCAGGGTCCCCTGACCCTCAACAGCCTCTGGTTCTGGGTGCATCAGAGAAACTCTGCAATTGGCACACCTGCCACCCACACAGGGCTTCTCTTGACATGTGAGATGTGAGAAGTTTGATATTAATTGCAAGGCCTAAGGATGCTGCTTCAACTTCTCTTGTGATTAATGTTAATGAAATTGTTCTTCATGTGTGTTCACTCAGTATCTAATTTGTGTATTAGTTGTGACTTTTTGATCTGACTGACAACGATCTTGGCAGAGGGTTACAGTTCTGAGAGAGGGAACACGTAATCAAGGAGGCTTTTGCTCTCACCATCCCCTGAGGAGGATATGTTCAGCTGTTTTTTGGATAGATCTGAAGATGAGATAGGGGTGATATTTCTTTCTGGATTTTACCTTGTTTTACTTGCCTGATCAATGTATTGTGGTGTATGTCTCTATACCTAAAGCCTGGCAACTGGAAATGATGCAGGCTAAAGAGAATTGAGTGCTGCTTTGTGTGTTGAACCCATCATGATGCTGGGGATTTCGTTTCAGTAGATAGTCTGAGGCTTGGCAGTTGGCTCCTTTTTAGGCTCTGTAAAAAGTGTTTTGTGAACTATTCTAACTGTGGGTCTCTTTTCTTCATGGTGCATATTCCAAGAGCTGATAGATTTGTCTTTCATGCCAGAGGCGCACTTGGGTAGACATAGTTACACTAGCTGGTTCACTGTGTAGAGAAGGGAAGTTTTCCTTAGTTGTGGTATAGAGCTTGTTGCTCTGGTTTGATTTTTTTTTTCTGTTCAGGAAGTTATTCCAGGTTGTTTTATTGGTGTTTTGAGTTCCTTTTTTGATCAATGTTATCTTTTCTTTAATCAATGTTTATGCTTCTTCCATAGGGATAATCTGTTCTTTTGGCAAACTAAATTTAATGACTGACCTTTTATTCTGGGGGAGTGATTTGAAGCACTCTTAGCTAGATGCTACATGGAAAACATTTGGAAATGAGTTCTTTCTGTTCAGCAATTTAGCCTTGGTTAATGTGTGATAACATTTGCACTTGAAGGAAAGACACTATAACTCACAGAGTTTTAGTGCCATGCTGTTTGTGGCCCATTTGACAGGCTGTGTTACAATGGTAGACAGTTTATTTTCCATCTTTCGTGTCTCTAACAGAGCTATAGATAAGAGTTTGAACTGGTTCACAGCTCATGTTTTATTCCAAAATTCTCCTCCCATGACTTTCTATGATTACCCTATTTGAACCTGTACATAGTTGTGGTACTCTTGCAATTTCTCCTGAAGAGATGGGTTTCCAATGAGAGATGGCTTCTTCTCCATTTGAGAAGTACTAGGAAGTACTGGGAAGTAGAAAACTAATATGAATTTTCAGTAAGCAGCACATGGAAGTTCTGGGATCCACAGAACTAACAAAATCAGCCTTTTTGCTGTAACCCTCAAGAGTACTAAATAGCAAAGAACAGTCCTCTAGAAGGTGTTACATTAAAAAGTTTGTGGTAAGCGATTTTCGTACCAGATCCCTTCTGCTTTGCTCTGGACTGAAGTGTGGGACAGAGAAGGCAAATGGCAGTGTCAAAAGCCTTGGGGGATCAGCTTTTCTTTGATCTACATTTTACAGAACATATGTCCAGTAGTGATTCATTAGATCTCATCAAGATCCTTACAGTACCTCAGCTTTGGACCTGTATGGGTTGGACAGGAGTCGATTCTCTCCACATTGACCCTTGCCTGATGCAGCTTTGCTCCTGGGATGGCACCCAGTTCTAGTGGTTTCCTACTTGAGTTTCACAAGATCTGTTAGTCTCTTTTTTTCAGACCCTATGGAAGAGACTTGGGGGAAAAATTTGCCACCTAGTAATCACCAGGCCTTTACCCTGAGGCTTAAGGAAAGATAGACGAACCTCTAGGGAATGAGGCAGTGCAGAGTTCTGTCCCTTCTCTGGCTGTCATCTTTAGGCAAAGAATTTTACAAATAGACTGCAAACTGTGTGTGGTTTGGCTGTGAACCCTCATCATTCCTCCTTTGTTCTCAGTTGAGTTTTCTCTCTGGAGTATTCAACATTCAACTTTTCTCTAAAGCACATGAGATTCTTCCACTGGTCTGATTTCTGTTGATGGTGGATGTCTTCTTATTATGAGAATTAAGAGTTCTTGATCTGTGTTCCAGGTGCTTTTGGAGTAAAGGCTGTGTTTTTCTCCTGTGTTCAGTTATTATATAATGCCTAGGAAATGAGACAAGACCCTCACTGAGTCTCTTTTGAATTGAGTTTTTGTTAGGAAAGTTGTGAAAGCTCTGACCTTTGGTTTTGCTTGTTCTAGGCTATATCTGAGTGAGCAAAAGTATCTGAAGCAGGTATCTGAAAAACATGGAATCAGATGCACATGTGAATTTTTACTCCAAAATACACAAAGCATGACTTAGAAATTATTCACATTATTTAGAAGTTTTCAAAGGGACTAGGGCAGATAACTTTAGCCTGACATCCTGAAGACTTGGTGGAAGTAATTTCAGAATTATGCAACCTATCCAAACCCACAGAGAGCAAACAAAGTGCCCTGAAGATGATAAAATCAAAAACTTAGGGAGTAAATCTAAGAATATGGAGATGGGAAATCATAAAATGACAAAAGAAAACTTTCATTCAAAATATCTTGATGGAAAAAAATGAACAAAGTATATACAGAAGACAAAGAAGATGAGTGTTGACTAAGATAGGTTTATAAAGTATAAATAATGTTAAACTGGTTTGCTTTCCTTCTGCAACAGCAATAATGTCTTGTGGAAAGGGCAAAAGCAAGAGTTTCCACATTCCATTATTCTAGGCAGGCTTTCCCAGCGCTATTTCATTTGGTATTAAAATTCAGGGAAGCACAGTTTAGATTATTTGTTTTCACTCTTTTCTAATGGAGAATAAGAAGGATGTTGAGGTACTGGAGTGTGTCCAAAGAAAGGCAACAAGGATGGTGAAGGGACTGGGGCACAAGTTCTATGAGGAGTGGCTGAGGGAGCTGGGGTTGTTTACCCTGGAGAAAAGGGGGCTCAGGGGAGACCTTATCGCTCTGGTACCTATCTGCCTGAAAGGAGATTGTAGTCACGTGGTGATCGATCTCTTCTCCCAGGCAACCAGCAGTAGGACAAGAGGGCACAGTCTTAAACTGCACCAGGGCAGGTTTAGGTTAGACATTGGGAGGAAGTTATTTACAGACAGAGTGATTAGGCATTGGAATGTGCTGCCCAAGGAGGGGATGGAGTCACCGTCCCTGGAGGTATTTAAGAAGAGACTGGATGTGGCACTTAGTGCCATGCTGTAGTTGACAAGGGGGTATTAGGCCAAAGGTTGGACTTGATCATCCCGTATGTCTTTTCCAACCTGATCGATTATCTGATTCTGAGAATGATGAGGAAGCTCACAGTACTCCGTAGTAAATTTTAACTATGAAAATATGCCTACTTCTCTTTCCTACATTTCAGAAACTGTTTAACGGTAGCACACATCAAATCCTAAAGACAACAGTTTCAAAATCACTGGTTTACACAAAACTACACAGGGCCAGTACAAAATTGGTTTTACATATGACTACAGAGTAGCTCCCAGTGGTCCACCCACATAAAACATACAGAAGTGGTTTCTATGGAATCTTGTCCAGGTTTGCTCTGTCACTCTGTCACTCTGTCACTCATTACTTTTGTCAGGTCATGAGCCAAAAGTACATAGGCCTTTAGAGTCATAAATCACAGCTGGGAATGCTAAGAAGCATTCTCCAGAAAACAATCTGAGGTGATTAATAAGCTAATTGAAGAAATTGAACTCATTTCAACAGTGTTGTTTGGTGATAATGAAGAAAATGCTGTTCTTGTAAAAGCAAGACTACAGACTGCGAGACAAAAGAAATTACCATTCTGGTCTACTCATCTCTCGGTAACAACTGATCTGGAATATTGCTTGTGATGGTCTGGCTTTCGTCCCTGCCAATGGAGAAAGTCAAGAGAAGAGCAGCACAAATGATTAGTGATCTAGAAAATACAATTTATGAAGGAAGATTGAAGGAACTGGGTTCTCAGACTGAAGGAAAAGATGACTAAAAATGTCAAGAAGATCTTTTATGTCCTTAAATACATATGAAGTTGCTATACAAAGAAAATTAATAAACTATTTCCCATATTCACAATGAAAAATAATAGGCATAAGTTCCTGCAAAGGACATTCAACATAAACATTAGAGAAAACACTACAATATTAAGGGTTGCAAACCAGAGCCTTTGGGTTCCCCAAGGCTGGCAGTCTTTGAAACATAAGTCTATCAAGAAAGGTTCAAGTACACACGAGTCAGTCTTAGACCAATGGACTGACTGGTCTCAGAGCCTTTTTACAGCCTTTATTTCTAGGAGCTTGTGAAACTGTTCCATTTAAGCTAAGATAATATCTGATAGTGGATTTCAGCCAGCCCATGCAGCCAGCTATCTTCAGTTAAAGAGATAGGATAATTTACAATAAGCAGTTCTTTATAATACTGATTTATAGTACTACTTGACTTGAAAATTACATGGATAAGACAGTTTATAAATCCAGATTGTATCTGCTTTTTTTTTTTTTTTTTTTTGCACCTGGGTTATATTTTAGTTTTGTCTCAAACTTTTTGTGACTGTGTCCATATTTACTGTTATGGGTCTGCTTGTAAATAATTATGTGCCTTGAAAACATCGACTGAACTCAAATGGATATAGTACATCTGAATAGGTTTTTTAGTCAACAAATGTTGTTGCCTCACTGTTGATACACTTCTGATTGTCTACAAACATGTTGAAGAGCACAGATTCCACCACTTATTCCTGAGGGATTCCAATTAAGTCCTTTCCCCATTGAGAAAACTTTGTTTTCTATTATTCAACCAGTTATTAATACATAAATTATCTTCACTCTAACCACCTGGAAGTTTAATTATTTTTTAAGAGCTTCAAAGGAATCCAACATGCATTGTGACTTCTCTCTTCAGAGTATGGGATATTTCCCAACGTGCCACATTTCACTCTGCCATTACTAGTCTTAAGCTGTGCCATGTTCCCTGAGTGGAAGACAGAATTGCTGATCTTTTTCCTGGATTAAAAATTAGTGTCACATCTGTCATCTTCCATTCCTGTGGCACCACAGCTGAGGTTTTATGTCTAGGTGGATTACATATCAAAGCAGTAACTTCATAATTCAATGTCTGAGTTCTAGCTATGTCCAGAACCCTGTTCTGAATAACTTCTGGCCCTGCCAACCAGCCATTATTCATCTCGGGATCTCTGAAATCTCATTTACTCATTCTTAATGTTAGGAAGTTTCTTTGCTATAAAGAAAAGCTAAAGGGTAACATAGTGGACACTAAAGCTTTTCTGCAGCCTTATTGCCATGGCCCGTTACCTGTCTTCCTTGCTTGTTTTACTCCTCGGTATCGTACTATTCCCACAGACTTTTGGCTGATTTCTGTTAGGGGAAATACATCAGGCTGGATCTGACAGCCCGAGAGAGGCGAGCCTACCACAGCTCCATGCTTTAGGTCAAACCAGTAGTGAGATTGAAAATGTGTTCTGAGTAGGTACAGGCACATAAAGTACCCCAAATTACTGAAATCCCTGCCTTTTCCCTCCTTTGTTTCCTCCTTTAAGCATCTTGTCATAAGTCATGAGAAATTCCAGACTGCTCTTCCCATAATGTGTCCTACAGCCCCAGACAGTGATGCCCCACAGTTCAAAATGATACCTGGAGAGCTGCTCGCAATCACAGAATCACAGAATCAGTAANCTGCAAAATGATACCTGGAGAGCTGCTCCCGATGACACCTTGTGATGGATTTCAAGTCTGGACACTGGGGCTGAAGTCTTCTGGGAACAGCCCTGGGAGGAGCATGAATAAGTTGCTCCTTCAATTCCTTGAGGGTCATAAATTTGGGTTCCTGCTTGCCCTTGTGCTTCTCTGTTCCTCTGGCTTCTGGAGATGGACGTTTGGGGGAGCTGATGGTCCCTGCGATGGGCCTGGAAGTGATGGGCCTGGAAGGAGCTTGGCTCCTCCTCACCCCCTCTGCTCCTCTGTGGGTGCGCAAATAAGTTTCATTACAGAATCTAACAATTTCCTCCTTCTGGTATGTTTTAAAACAAATTATGTATATTATATTAGCTCTTGCCTCTGGTGATTTGCTCTTGAAAATCTTTTATCTGGTCCAACTTTTGTATGTTTCACATTTAGCTTGACAGACATCATCTTTATTCCTTGCTTGAAATAACCTATTTTTTCTTTTTTTTGGTAAATTTTCTTAGCTTCTGCTGTTTAACCACAATGACTTCCTTGGCTTATCAGAGATCTTTTGGAGTTTTTAATCATTAGAGAGACACATTTACTCTCAATTTCTAAAATGGTTCCTTAATTTCTAAAATGGTGTCCTTGAGTAACCGCTGGGATAATAATAAGCATATTACCCTCAATTTCTTTTTAGTTTCTTATCGAACAGCCCCTTCATTTTTTCATAAATCTCCTTTAAAAGTAAAAATAAGTCAATATTGTGGTGTTTCTCTGTTTGTTTTTCTTTTTAAACCTTGCCAGAAGGCTGGGTTTAATATATTGTGAGCCTTTGTATGGCATTACATATGTAGTTACCCACCGAACAACATGCACTGCTGTGTCTTTACTGCAGGTCCTCTAAGGTCATGGCTACAGCATGACTTTAATCACTTTAATTAGTTTGTGACAACACTGAAAAGGATGGTCTCCCCTTTTCTATCCCTCTGGATCAGGAAACAGAACTAAAACGATGTGACAGTTAACAGTTCCATTTGAAGCCTGCTGCCTTTCACTTTGGGAATAGCATATTAAACAGCTAAAGCTCCAGCTCATCTCCCTTTCAGATTTGGCTTGGGCTGAAGTGCCACCATGAGCAAAACTTTAAAAACATGACTTAGGCTTAAGTCTTATTCAGGTTTCTGGTCCCAGATGAATGCAGACCCATTGGGCAACATGTCCTTTGATCCATCACTTGCCATGCTTGAGCAAGAAAGCCAGTATAAAAGTAGAGGAGGTTTATCAGGAAGAGGTTCAGCACCTGTTGGAGGAGCAGCCTTTTGCACTCTTCCGGAGCTCTAGGGTAAAGGCTTTGGCCTCTGCAGATAGTAATGTTATTGCAAAGAGAAGGAGATTGAAAACAGCACACTTCTTACTAACTTTGCCAAAAGCAGTTGAAAACAACTTCAAAGAAGGACACTCTTCCTCCAGGCTCAGAGTGCAAAACATCCCTTTGTAGGGAGTTAAACCGGCCCAATGAAATGGTGTAGAGGCATTTTCTTTGATCATTTGCTGCTCAGACAAACTCCTGGGTAACAGTTTCTACGTTAATTTAATGTTACTTTGTACCGACAACAGTTCAAGCCCCAGGATTTGTTTGTGGCTGAAAGCTTCCACTCCAGCACAGTCGCAGCATAAACCACAAGCTTTCTAGCTAAGTAACACACAAACATAACAGCAAGGTACAAGACCTGGCTTCTTGGCTTGAGTGTTGGTTCTGGGGAATGAGCCTGACGTGTCAAGAAGTGGTTACCATCTCAAAATCCTTTTCTTTTCTTCAGGGAAAGAAGTATGCATTCAGTTTTTATAAACTTTCCCATTTTTTTATTTTTTTCAACTGCTCCATGATCAGACTTGCTCAATCAACTCTACAAAAAGGAAGAAATGGGAAGGAAGAGAAAACAAGTCTTGCCTATTCCTTTTATGATTTGGAGTGAGAGGGAAAAGTGCCTTATGTGTGGAGGCTTCTGGTTGCTCTGGCTGTAAGCACTGATCATCTAGTATTGATTTAATTTAATTCGCTCCAAAGGATTTATTAGCAAAAAACCAAAAGCTACTTCTGCCTTGCAGGGTGGGTCATAACAAATTACATATTCCAAAGATTTCAAAAGGCTTCAACTACAGGAATTAACTGTGCTTTAAAATACCCTGTGGTGCTGTGAATGTCAAACCCCTAGTGACAAGCTGTGAATGCTACCTCTGGAAAAGTGTTTCTTTCTACAGCTAGAGACACCACAGGTAGCATCAGATGCTGTAATGCAAATAATAATGCTGGGCAGTATCTCCATAATAGATCCAATGCAGCCAGTTATGTGGAGTTTTAACTGACAAATGTTAAGGTCCTAATTTTTAATATATTCATGTGGCAAAGCACATGCTAAGTGAGCTAGCATATGCACAGAATTGCTAACAACACATGTCCAAAAATCATAAATCAGGCTTTTTCTTTGTATAAAGGGGCCAGTTTTAAAATAATTACATAGAAAAAAAATACTGATGACTTTTTTCTTGTTTGAACCCTTTAATAAAAACCAAGTAACAATTTCCAGCTTCTCTCTAACTCATGACAGCTAGAATCTGAATTACTACTTTTAATCAATTCTGGGATTGTCCTGTGTTCTCTGGGCTGTGGGAGTTAGGGCTCTAAGAGACCCTCTGGTAGTATGACAATTACAATAAAATGCCTCGGTTCCACAGAGCACACCCTTGGCAACAGAAGAGAGATCTTCTTGTGAATTTCATTCTAAATAGCTGTTGGATTAAATTCTCTCCTGCTTTAGTTATTTACATTCAGAAGTTTGTGTGCTTCTCCAGGGACGGTCTCAGGCCTCTCACAGCAGCACAGACAGCCTTGCTTTCAATCTGACCAGCAAGGGCCACAGGAAAGCCTTATGGGGGTTTGTCCGCACCACAAGATTACTGCTCTCTTTTCACCTGGGAAGGTACAAACAGCTGACACTGTGGCTTTCACACAGGACCTTTTACAGTGGGGCCACTCTTTTTTACAGTATCTGAGTGCTTTGCAACCCTTTTGAGCTGGTATTTCCAGAGCGAGGGACTGCAAGTCAGCTTTTAATTCAGTGTGCGGAGAGTGAAAGCCTGACAATGCAGTGAGCACTGTGTATTTCAACATAGAGATGCTGAACTCAGGACATCTATTTCAGAGGAGGTGAAGCGCCTGTAATTTTTACCATAAAGATGATAAAGGCAAAATATAGGCTGTGAACACATGGTCACCCTCAATAACCTGCACTCAGTTACACGGCACCTGTGCCCTGCCTCTGGGTGGTTTCTATCCAGGCAGTTTTTTTCCAAGGTAATTATTTTAAGTACGTGTCACATGGCCAGGACCCTTGGGAAGAGGAAATACAAATGCAGCTCTCCAAAGCATGTAAGAAAAGACCAAGCTGGAGGAGGTATAACTCAAAAGGCCAGCAAAGCCCCCATCTGTTTTCCCAGAATTATTGTTGCTTTTCATCCAAACACTAGAGTGCAATGTGTAAGCAGATCAGTCCTCTGTCCTGAGTGCATTCTCTTATCCTTTGGTTACAGGCTCTTTCTTGCTGATTTTCTCTGATGTGGGTTTGAACATTCTCCAGCTGACAAAAGCTCAAAAGACATGTTTCTCGTGTCCTGAGCATTGTTCAAAACATGAATTTAAAATTTAAGCATTACCACCAGTCTTTTTTTCTCTTTTAGAGGATGGAATGAACATATTTGGTTCTGAAAGGCAAGATGTTGCCACTAGCCCTCAACAGAGAACCCAGATTTGGTTGACTAAGGTCTGGAGGAAGAGACTAGCTCTGGATCTTTCCCACTATGTCTTCTGGTGAGAAATTACAGAGGCTCCCTAACCCATAGTATGCCTGGTTTCCAATCCTCTTTAAAGGATGCCAAACTTCCCCTGTCTCCTGTATCAAGAGTATGAGCTTCAGGTTCTGGCTTCTATGTCAGTAGCCCTGACTGACTGCTACAGTCCTGCAGTCTCATAACACACTCAGGAGTTTAGAGACAGTAGTGCAGGCAAAATACGATGGACCACGGGCCCACTTTGAGCCCCTCAGATTCACAGACTAGCATCCCGATGGCTTTCCCTAAATATCCAATGCAGAGTGAGGCTTGGTTTTGAACTTGGAGGCTATTGCCTCTTGCTGCTAGGGAATAATAATAAAGCATTTAAAAGGAAATTAAGAGTAGTTTAGAGCCTTCAAAATCACCCCATTGAAATTTAATAGAAATGACACTTCTGGTGTCATGATTAAAATACCACCAGAAAAATACATGTTTACTGAAATTACATATTTTAATAGACTTCACATAGCCAAAGTCTGGCTAGTTTCCTTTTTAATAAATCATCTAACACATTTCCACACAGATTGAAGAGTCTAACCTGATTTGGCAGTCTCAAAAGAGAAAGCATGTAAAGCAGTCTTGTCTAAGGACTTAATTTCAGAACACTGCTTTTGTAGGGAAAAAAATTTTACCGGTGCTAAGAAAACCCTCTGTATTGCCACTTGAAATAAAAATCTGCTTGCTCGACGAATGCTGAGTACTCTGTTCCTATCTTCAGGATGAAATAACTGTTTTACTTCAGCATGAAACACTTCTAAACCCCTTCATGGTCCAAAGTAAGACAATTATCTTGCCTGTTGCAGACAGAGAAAACTTTTTCTGAACCAACATTAGAAGAGTGTTTTCTTACTTTGGGACAAATATAAAAATGGTTTTCCTCGTCAGGGTATTTGATGAAGCTAAAAAAGGAAAATATAACAGTAAAATATTATCTTATCATAGACAAAGTGTTCTTTATTCTCTGAGTATGATGTCGCATTCAAATAACATTTCAGATTCAGAGCAATGTAACAAAGTTCCAAAAAAATTCAAGGGGATTTACCAAACAGGTCACCATGGGAATGGGATCATGCTCTGAAGATGGTAAAATCTATTTTATTAAAGATTCCTGTGCTACTGTTTGTTGCAGGGCCTCTCCTGACTTTTTAACTTTCCTGAAGCTGATGCCTGCTCCATGATCATATGGACTGATAAAGCCTAGTTTCATATACATAGATTCACCTCCCTACTTGAGCCATTCTGCAGATTTTCTAGAGGGTTCCCATCTCCTCCTCCTCCTCCCTCTTCTCCTGTACTGGAGAGGCACAGTCCTGCACTGCCCTGTGCTTGACTTTCCCCCACTGCCTTCTCTAGGTAAAGCCCATGGCACCTCAAGCTGCTGTGGCAGCCGGCAAGAGCTTCAGCCCTTTGCAGCAAGCTGGATGAATATGGAGTGGCTTGTCCAGTGGGAGCAGCAGCAACAGCAGTCCACCATCACCCCTTCAGGTGTTGTGCTGAGCCAGGCATGCTCGGATCCAGACTCTCCAAGGTTGCTTTTCCACCAGGGACACCTTCTCTCACACCAGACAATGAGGCAGATGTTTTTATCGTACCTTCCTTCAGCACGAGGCAGGGCCTGTATGAATTTGTCTCTGAGGGACATTGTGCTTTGTTCACAGGATTTTTTGTCCTTGGAAATATTTCACAACTATGAAAGGAGAAAAATTGCTCATGCCACAAATTCTGTCTGCAAACTCTCTCTCTCCCCTACTTCTTGGCAGTGGAATTTATTAGTGGTGTTTTGGCACCACCATGGTCTCCCAGGATGAAAAGATCAGTTGTTTTAGTTGTTTCTAATTAATACACAATTTTAAATAAGTTTTCCACATAAATTAGACTTTTACACTCTTCAGTAGTGCCAGATGGACAGAGCCATCTGTCAGAGATTAGCACTCACTAAAGGACCACTAGTATTAAAAAAAAAAAAATAGAAAATTTAGCATTCCCAAAAATGTTTGCTTTGTACATTGGTTGAACAAACAATTGCATGTGAAGCTGCTCTTCTTTTCAAAGACTGGCATTTATGATTGCTTGTATAATACTTTACTGAATTTGAAACAAGAGGTTGTTGCATTATTAACCCATTTTTACAGTTTGGGAACATTTCTGAGCATATCTGATCTAGAATGATGCTGCAAAAAAAAGTGGAGAGCCAGACATGGTATGGGCATCATACAGCAATGGACAAGTCACAAGCAAATTGTGGATTTCTGTAGGAAAGATGAGGCCCTGAATAAACTATCTTTCCCTTTGAATTGAGAACATGAACCTGCATAAAAGTAAACAAAAACTTTGTTTAGATGACGAGCACTGGCATTACCCTATAGGCTCGCTCCTGCAGATCTCGTTTGTATTTTCACACAGAATCACAGAATCNTAAACAGCAATGAGGTCCCCTCCCTCCTTGCTGTCCTGTCACCAGCCAAAGCTTTGCACCAAGTATGCACAAGGGAGCCTTGCACCTCTCCTCCTTTGCACCAAGGGCTGAGGGAGACGCCCCTTGGCCATAACAGGCCACTTTGGGGCCACACTCCTCATGCCACTGCAGCTAGCTCTTGTCTTAGGGACTGTTCCCCCTGGCTTCCCATTCCAGCCACAGCCTGTTTTGCCACTGTGGGGCCTGGAAGCTCGCAGAAACCACTCACCTGGAAAAACAGCAGCCGTGAGCACACGGCTGCTGCAGCCTGGAATAGGAACATTATCCTCTGTAATAAGGAAAGGCAAAAAGTAAACCCACAGGTCTCCAAAAGCTCAGCCTTCCTTTTCAGTGTTGACAGCCCAGGGTAAGAGCTTTCTGGCAGGAACTGGTTAAAGCATGTTAGGCTTGTTAGGTGTTGAGATTTGCATAGTCTCTGCATGATGTTATACTTTATAGTCACAGGAGTTGGGACTTACTGAACCAGGTTGTCCTTTCCCTTCTCAGGTTTCTATCACTTAAATCTATCAATATCAGTAATTACAATCTCTAATTTTCTTTTCTGTTTCCACTGAAAGGGCCAAGATCTGTGACTGGACAGCTAACAGAACTGCTGTCAAAAGACCAAGATTTCGAAGATGAAAGCTATATTAAAAAAATGAAGAAATGAAAGCTATCTAAAAAAATGAAAGCTTTCTAAATTTATCTAAAAAGACCACTTAGATAAATTGTTTTCAAACTGGTTGTGTCTATTGCAATTCCCCACAGTCATTTACACCACTGGCAGAAACTACATCAGGCCTGGCTGAGGTTACCTGAGAATTTGGGCTGCTTGAGCAAGGTCACACAAAACTGATCAAGGGCAAATGGAGTAGTGAGCTTAATAAAGGGTGGGCAGAGGAGAAGGACAACTGCAGACCAGGTGGCTGAACTTCAGTGCCCAGAAAAACACTGCAAGAACAAACCAGGGTACTTGCAAATCCATGGAAGATGCCAAGCAGATGAGTGATGACAAATGCAGATTTAATGATGAACTAATAGTTCAAGCTTTCTATGGTTCCTTCTGTGGGAGGAGAAAAGTGGAACAATCATTCTACATAAGCATCTTATGTGCTTTGACTGCAGTAAAGCTTTGATATTTTTTCACATGGTGTCCTTCTAAGGGGAGGTGATTTGAGTCAATGTGACACCATCATAAAGGCAGTACAAAATCGGTTAGAAAACTTGTTTTTAAGAGTCATTGTCAGTAAATTTATGCTCAAATGGTAAAGGTCCATTAATTAGTATGAATTTCACTGAAGCCGGTCTATGATACTATCTTCATTAGTGGATACTGAATTCCTGAAGTACAATTATTAAATTTGCAGACGGTGCTTAGGGTAGTAAGACTTTCAGTACATGTGAGACAGCCTAGGAATTCAAAATCATTTAGCCAAATTGGAGAAACTATCTAAAAAAAAAAGAATGTAGTCTGATAAGGACAAGAAAAAGTGCAAACCTGGCATGGATTTCCAGATAAGCAGACATTTGACTAGGCAACAGCTTGCTACACAGTTGTTCTGCTGATTTTGGTGTTAGAGTGTGTCACAGTGACTTGGCTGCCTCAGGAAGGGTGAGCATCATCCTGGGTCACACCATGCAGTGGTGAGATATGTGAATACATGAAGTTATACTCCCCCACGTTTGGCATCAGTCTGGGCTCAGCACAAATGAGTCATTTGGAATGCTACAGTTTGAGGAAGTGTTGTCCAGCAGCTTGGAGAAAGGCAGCAAGAACAAGTCGGGGTATAGAAACGGATGGAGAAAATTAGGGCTGTTCCTGCCAGGGAGGAGAAAAATGAAAAGAGATGCAATAAGGTTTTCACAACCAAAACCAGCAGCTGCAAAGGAGATGGGAGAATTTAACAAGTCTACTGGGATAGGAAAACAAATGAGATTAAATTGCAGAGAAGAGATTCCAACTTAAGTGCCTCCCAGACGTGGCAGCAAAGCCCTGGCAAGACCATGCTGGGGGGGGTCACACTGGAAAAACATCTGCCACTGGCAATTTAATTTTTGTGCATCTTGCATGAGAGATGTGTTAGCAGACTTCCCAAGTGTCACACGATGTAACACCACTGTGTCTCCAAATGCCTGCAAGCAAGCAAAGACCCTGATAAATGGTTTCTGCTACAGAGATGAGGAAACTGAGACACATATCCCTGCTTGGATGGAAGTTGGGCATTTGGTCAAGCACAGAGCTGGGCAAGAAGGCCAGTATCTTCTCATCCAGAGCATGCAACTGTCACCATGCATCTCATGGAGCAAGTCCCCAGCTGGAATATGCCTTTTGACAAAATTATCAGTCACAGAATCAGTGTTCATTTTTGTGTCAATATTATGTTGCTTGGGAAATAATTAAGAAAAACATTGTCCTTGATTTACAGAACAGTTTAGAAAAAGTTTAATCCCTTTCTTGAGGTGTGTACATAAGAGAAACCTGAAGATTTCATTGCATTTGATTTGTCTGCAAAATAGATGTCTCTCTCTTACTCTCCAACTCTTTTTTCCCCTGTAAATTTCTTTCTAGAGTTAGATGTTGCAGAAGGTGAGATATTTCCCTTTATGGCAAAAGGAAGAGGGCCGTTAAAATCAGACTTAATTCTTCTGATCTGTAGATGGGAGGGCTGAAGAAGCTTTGACTACCTCTAAAAAAATCGCAAGAGTGCAGAAACTTAGAGCTATTCCTAAAACAATCTTACAAAGCATTTTGAAAGCTCCTAATAAAAACATCCTATGGCGGTGACTATACAAGTACTTAACTGTGCTGTATCAGTGAGACTGCAGCAGGCAGATCAAGGATTGCAACTATCCCACATCACATCTGGGCACTATGTCCAGTATTGCTCCCAAGATCAAGAGACATTAAACAACAAAAGGGTTGGGGGGGGAGGGGGGAAGGGGTACATGCCCCAAAATGGTTTTAGGGTTGAAGACCTTGGCACATGAAGAAAGGCTGAGGGGATTGGGTTCATTCAGCCTAGTGAAATGAGGGCTCAGGGGGATTTAATTTCTGCCTTTCAATGATAGAAATGTGGAGGTGGTGAAGGCACTCTCCTCATGAGGAGTCAGCCATGGACAGCTAAGTAGTTTCAGGATATATGTATTTTGCCTTCCAGATATGTATAAGAAAAGCTTCTCCACTATGAGACCAATGAAAGGCTGGAACAGGCAGACTAGAGGTGTGGTGAAATTTCCCTAGATGGAACATGGAGGGCTTTGTTTGGCAATTCCCTACATCACCTAACCTAATGCCCTGCTTCCAACACACGCAGGTCCAGCTGCTCTCTCTGGCCCTGGTCAAATTGAGAGTCTAGGAGAGACTGTCTCTTACCTCTCTACTTTATCTTCTCTCCTATGGAGATGCAGCTCGGCACTAACATCTGGCAGTAAAAGGGCATCTTTGGCATCCTGTCAGCTACATTTATGCGAAGTAACTATATAAAACAGACACAGTAGTACACTGGCCATTTTAGCATGCATCTTCCTGCTCCTGCATGTCCTTGGGCAGAGCTGGTGATGGCATGCTCCAGCACACGAAGAGGTGCCCGGGCCTGGATGCTCTGTAGCAACAAAAACAACTCAGTGGTGGAAAGTGATAAATATGAATTTCAAAATTTTTTCACTGGTACAACTCTGTTCCAGCTGGAGATAGTTGGGGGTAGGAGGGGTGGGGGAAGTGGACATTGTCTTTTTTCTATTCTATATTTGTCTTTTTCACTCTGACTTTTTAGACCCTCACCTTCTGGCTTCATTCTGGAATGCTACTTAAGTATAAAACAAGCTGGATCTGGCTTGAGATTTCTCTCCCAGATAAAAGAAACTCCAGTCATGGAAAAGCTCATGTGTCAAGAAAACAGAACCTAGCAGTATTTAAAGGGAAAAAAAAAGGCAGCAGCTTGACTCCTATTCCTTTTTTAATGAACAAAATAATATTATAAAATTAACTGAAAGATCAGATAAACAAAACTTCTGCTTGAGGTTATAAAGTACGGACATTTGTCTCCAGATACAATTTGAGTGCATCTGCATCTCTGCTTTTGTTTTTACTGCGCAAGCTGCCAGCACCGTCCTCCCACAACCTCTCCCCAGGTTACAACTGCTGAGACTCCTCTCTCTCAGCACTTCCTTGACTATCTCTAAGTCTGCTTAAGAAATTTGCTATGTCTCCCATTGACTTCAGTGAGAGCTTGATCAGATACAAAGATATTTTTTCAAGCTCTGAAAAAATAAGCATCCGTGCAGAGCTAGGAGCTCTAAGATATACAGCCCAGTGGGTGCCTCCTCTCCTCATGGGCTGGAACCCTCCATTTGACAGGCTAAATCAAACCACACAGACCATGGTCTTGGGATGCAATATCTGGAGATCACAAAATCACAGAATATTCTGAGTTTGAAGGGACCCACAAGGATTTTTGAGTCCAACTCTTAAGTGAATGCCCATACAGGGAATGAACCCATAACCTTGGTGTTATGAGCACCATGCTTTAACCATCTGAGCTAATCTCGGGGTCATTTTCTTTTGTTTTTTAAGCTAACTCCCTGTCCCATCATCTGATTATCTAGACAATGTCAACGAGTTCTTCATCCAGTCTTTTCATAAACACCTCCAGGGATGGCGACTCCACCATCTCCATGGGCAGACCATTCCATTGACAGATCACTTTTCTCTGTGAAAAAGCTCTTCCTAACATCCAGCCTAAACCTCTGCTGGAGCAGCTTAAGACCATGTCCTCTTGTTTTGATACTGGCAGCCTAAGAGATGCCATGGATGATGTTCACATCCTTCCTGCCACGCCCAGCTTGGGCAGGGCAACAGCTCCAGCTACCCTCTTGAGCCCATGCTCCTGAAACCTGCCAGACCTTTCCCACCACCCTTTACACAGCAGGGGCGCATGCCAAATGCTTCCCAACCACGGTGCCACTGGCAGCAAAGCTTGGGAGAAACCCCTTCCTATCCTCAGAGCACGTAACCCAAGCCACCACTGAAGAACACTCTTCCTGAAACAGCAGACAGACCAAGTGCAGTCATTTGCACAGGTTGCAGTCAGGTGGGTGTAAATCACAGAATGAGTTGGAAGGGATCTCTTCTCTTGGGCTGTCAGCACCAGAACAAGAGGACATGGCCTTAAGCTGTGCCAGGGGAGGTTTATACTGGATGTTAGGAAGAGCTTTTTCACAGAGAGAGTGATCCCTCAGTGGAATGGTCTGCCGAGGGAGGTGGTGGAGTCGCCATCCCTGGAGGTGTTTAAGAAAAGACTGGACAAGGAATTCAGTGACATGGTCTAGGCTCAGATGGACAGAGCGTGGTGCCCATGGCTGTCCAGGGTTGTGGGTTCGATCCCTGTGTGGGCATTTGCTTGGGAGTAGGACTCGATGATCCTTGTGGGTCCCTTCCAACTCAGAACATTCTGTTTTTCTGCTCAACAAACACAGACAGGTTCAAGTAGAGCAAGAGCCTCCATGCCCAGAGGCACGGTGGGAGCTGCACCATCACTTTGGTTATGAGCTTTGTCAACCGAAGTATTTGTACATAACAGACACTGATGCCATTTTTCCTGTAGTTTGCGACAGAGGTAACTCAGGAGGTGATGATCTCCTCTGTAATTTTTTAGAATGGTTTGCATTTAAAACACAGTATATTGTAGAGCAACTGCTGAAAAAGTGGCTTTAGGATGTGGGAAAGATGCTCAGAACAAACCAGAAAATAAAAGGCTGTATCTGATATTTAAAAAATAACAGCAACTATTACTACTGGAGGCCAGAGGCGCTGCCTTTCCCGCCGGGACGTTCCCTTGGGTCTGTCCCGGGCGGCCGCCGCGCTCCGACACTGACACCTAGTGCCGGCCAGCCCTGCCCCTCCCGCAACTGGAACACACGCACGAGTTTTTCGAGCCTTGCAGAGCTGTTCGGTTTCTTGGGGTCGGCATGGTTTTGGTGTTTGGGGGGTTTTTTGGGTTTGTTTGGTTTTTTTTAATGAACATGAGAGTAGTCGTGTGGTGTCCATAAAGCACAGGCTTACACCTGCCACAACACGTCTGATGCCCACTTAACTGGAAGTCTTTACCCACATCACTCCAGTGCTTTGAAGTTGGCATCTATCAGTAATTCATCCCGTAGCCCATTGCCCATCTGATGGATGCAACGCCAAGCTCGTACCAGAACTAAAGGCTTACATACAATAACCAAGTCAGTCTATTTCAGAACAGCTTGAAAGCTGCATTTGGTTTTCACCTCCAAACAGAGAAACATTTCTTTCAATGCAGAAATGTGCTTTCTCCATGAAAGCAGTCGTGACACCAGCCAGCATTTTCAGACCAGAGTTTATAGCAGACATCTTTGGCCTGTGATCATAAAAAAGTAGATTTTTGTCATCGAAAAAAATGCACCAGTTCCGACACTGATTCACCACAGCTGAACTTAAAAACCTTTATAACAGTTGTGGAGACAAACATGAAGTCATTTTAAGTGTCAGCTGACAAATCCTAAGGAACACCTTTCCCTACCTGCCTGCATGGACCAGCAGCCCAGGCACTAAGATGCCAACACTCCACTTCATGCTGCGGGAGTTCAGCAGAACAATAAACACCTCTTACCAACAAAGGGACTTCATCCAAGAGCACTGCTGTTTTCAGTATCATGAAGCTACAGTCACAAGAAAGTAATTTCTGTCTGAAAATTTACTAGAGAGGGGAAAAAAAAATCTGTGAAGTTTAGGTTTAGAGTGTTCCTAGTTTGACTTTTAACACAATGTTTTATTCCTCTTGTCCTTTAGGTATTTGACACATACAGAGCAGATACTTACCCCTGAGGTCTCAAATTTCATCACTGGCTTCACTCACACCAGATTTGAAGCCCTAGCTAATTCTTTTAATGAGATTTAAATACAGCTACTAGAATTAGGATATATTTTTGTTTGAAAAGAGTAATTAAAAAACTTTGGCTCCACAAGGTATCTAAAACTCTTCGGAGGGAATGCATATTTATATTAATATATGGAGATCACAGAGCTGTGATAATTATTTACTTCTTTTAAATCCACTGAGAACCAAATACATCACCTTAGAAACCAGGGGGGTATGGAGGTCCATCTGCCACCTTTGAGTAAAGGCCTAGACACAATTATTTGTCTTTACAACTTAAAGATTCTGCCATAGGATTTTCACCCCTGGGTTTCAACAAACTGAGCTACACTTGCACCACTTCACCTGGCTGACAGCTGCACTGGGCAGTATTTGACAACGTCAGCTTTCAAACAGGATAGCAACACAGTTGCTAACATCAAATTTCAAAAGCAACCATTTTCTTCCCCATCTATGACTGCAATTCTCACTCCTCTACCCTTTCCAAAATAATCCAAGCCTCTAACAGCACACCCTCACCTAATCCACACGAAAACACAAAGCTATGTTTTCTTAATTTATCAGTATCATGGCATTTTCATTCCTGGGGTATAAGCAATAGGAGAGATGTCTTGGACCCCAGCATCAGGGAATGGACACACTAAATAGGAACCAGAAAAACATGAAGAAGCCAATGCTGAATTTTCAGCTAATGCTGGAATAGGATGACCCCCAAATCATACCAGACGCCTGGAAATGGCTTGTAGGGACAAACTGCTTTCAGAATTAGGCAAAATCAAATAAGAAAAAAAAAGAGAAATGGAAAAAAAAAAGCTCTAGAGACAATAGGTCTTGCATTACTGAGAATAAAGTAATTTCATCACCACAAACTAATTCCAAATCATGTTTTGCAACCATCTACTAAAAGGCCATCTGGCTGCACTGTGGGTCCCAGACCAAAACATCTCACAGCTTAGAGGTGCACTACACTGGATTCTGAAATTAATTTTTTCTTCACATTGAAGATCTTTTCATAGGCTAGCCTCAAGGGTTAATTTCAGAAAGTTCTTCACTGAATTAGGAAGGCAAAAGGTCGCCTATACAAGGGATTTTAAACATTTCTCCATGAACATCATAGTTTGGGCAATTTCTGAGAGTGGATCAGATGCTGATCTCACTGAACTCAACCCAAGGAAATAGCAATTGCAAATCATTGTGACTGATACCATTTTAATGCCAAGCTTCCTTTGATGCAGAGGAGAGCATTCTTCCTGAGGGAGTAAGAAGAAAATGCAAACCTGAAATGGCAAAACCCTATACCAACCACTAAAACAACATGCCAAACTACTGGGAGGCTCCACATGCAGGTATCAAATAGAACATCTCCACCCCCATTTCAGCATTTGATGTATCAATTCAATATCCCAAGTAAAGCCTAAGGCAATACGCAGAACTCCTGAGACACGGCAAAGAGTCCTTGACTGGGAAACTGCAACAGCAAGAGCTAGGCCTAAAAATGTGAGGGCAAACTCAGCATTTCTGAAGGCTCTGAGAAAGGACAGCTGCACTGTCCAGCTCAAAGAATAACACTGGATCAAAGTGAGTCAAGTCACAACCTTTAAAACAAGTAACAAATACAGCCAGACTGTCATGATGAACTGAGGAAGGCTGAAAGTTGGAGCAGCTACACCTAACTCACTCCATGCCGCGAGGGTCTCGTGTTCTCCGACTGGGTTCAAAGTAACTGGTGGCTCCCAATACCTGTGGAAGCATTTACTGTCCTGCAGAGGGATACTGCTTCTGCCTGCGCTCTCTCGTTTTTGCTGATCTAAAGCACTGGAAGACCTACTGCTCCATTTCAATGACAAAAGCATTCAACTGAAGAATTAAGAATTCAACAGATAGTACTTGAAAAGAATTTTTTAGACAGTATTTAAAGAAAATAAAATCCATGAAAGTCCTTTGTGAAAGACATGAGAACAGAAACACAAAGGAGTGTTTTAACTGACATTTTGACACGTTGATCATTTCTCTAAAATGCCAACATTTTAGGATGAGAATCACGTCCCTGGTTGGATTTACTGCAGCAGAAGAAAGGCCAAAGGTCAGTCATTCTATGCACAGAAGAAACTGCCACAAAAATGATCAGGACTATGAATATTCAGTATTATCTAAACCAGACATTTTGTCCCAACATAATACATATATTCAAATGGATATATAAGTGAAAATAAAATGTACGGCCAAGCTAAATTAATTAAATAAATATACTTGAGTGAAGATATTTTCAGGAGACTATCTGCTTTTTCTCCCACCACATCCTAAACTAACACACCAGGAAACAGAGCACTTAAGTCAACTCCTTCCAAGCTCACCAAAAGGGCCAAAAAATTCGAGCTCTTTGAAGTCAAATATTTTCTGCTTTCAAACAAACACAATTTTTACAAGAAATCCTTCTAAGTTAGAGCAGATTTCACAAAGCTTTACATTTTCCTCTGAGTGAGCTCCTGAACTGTTATTGCTGGTTATTACTAGCAGGCACAGAAATTCCCATTTTAATTAGAAACTTTATTTTTAAATACATTACACAGTTTACACGTGAAGTGCTTTCAACATTAAGATATTTCATAACATTGTGCTGAGCAAAATGGCTGACCAAATTCTTTGAAGCTCGTCCAGTTATAGATTTTTTCATGAGGACTGTCTTGCAGAACTAAAGATGCAGCTTAGGCAGTTGTATTCAGAAGCTAATTACTTACTTTTACCTTAGGGGAAAAGTATGGTGCAACATCGGATTGGCGGCCAGTCACCAGTGGAGTCCCACAGGGGTCAGTGTTGGGCCCTGTACTGTTCAACATCTTTATCGATGACATGGACGAGGGAATTCAATCCATCATCAGCAAGTTTGCAGATGATACTAAGCTGGGGGCAAATGTTGAACTGCCAGAGGGTAGGAAGGCCCTCCAGAGGGACCTTGACAGACTGGAGAGATGGGCATGCTCTAACAGTATGAGATTTAACATAACTAAGTGCCGGGTTCTTCACTTCGGCCATAACAACCCCATGCACCGCTACCGGCTGGGGGAGGAATGGCTCGAGACTAGTGAAGTGGAGAGAGACTTAGGTGTACTGATTGATAGGAAACTCAATATGAGCCAGCAGTGTGCCCAGNATTTTTTCATGAGGACTGTCTTACAGAACTAAGATGCAGCTTAGGCAGTTGTATTCAGAAGCTAATTACTTACTTTTACCTCAGGGGAAAAGTATATACTTAACCCTTCCAATTAACTATGTGTTTCAATAACGATGTTAAGCATTTGGCATAAGACCGAAAGAAACTTGAGCCCTAACTAAACTTGTATTCACCAAAGTTTAAAAAAAATCCCCTCTTCATGATCACACTACTTTGTTAATAAGGCACAGTTAGACAAGTATTTATAAAGACAGGGTACCAGTTCCATTTTACCTGCACAGCCTTCTTCCTGGTCTGTCAAAAGTAAACTGCAAGTTGTTTTCCCTGTCTGCTGCTAAGACATTTCAAGAACAAGGCAGAGCAATATGGCAACTGAGGAACAGGTATGCAGAGCAGTTTGGCATTGTTTGGCACTTGGGATGAATTCTGAACAACTGCAAAGTAGTTCATTTTATAAATGGAGCATTCACCTGCTATTATTAAAATGGTGGACAACTGTGATAAGGAAAAAAGAAGTGGTACAAGCAGAGGTTATTTTAATAGGAATGAACAAGATACCTGGTATGCTTTCAACCAAGACTTTGCATGCAGCAGTTCCCACAACTTTCGGAGATAATCTAAATTGAATTCTGAAATTCCCCTCTGCCACTCAGAAAAGCTGAATGTACCAGGAGGTTTCATGACAGCAGGTGAAATATCAGGGAATGAAATCTCCATTTAGATAATGAGCCAATACTGCATCCTACTTTGCATTTCTTATTAGAACGAAAGGAAGTCTTCAGGATGACAGCTGATATAATTATATCATTTTTTTGGCTGGAAGAAAGTTCAAGAATCTTTAAGATGTGATAATGTTTAAAAAAATATGAAACACAGTCAAAGAATAAAAAGTAAAAATAATTTTTAAAAAAGAGAGAGAAGCCTTACCCTCCCTCCCTTCCCAAATAATCTTTGAGGAATAATTGTTTGAGCTTAACACTGTATGGCTTCTCTGGCCTATGAATGCCAGATTGACAATTCTTAGAGCATCTTTTTCAAGCTACTGTTTGTTTTCAAGTAATTTCAAACAAAAATACTACATCTATACATCTATTTCACTTTAATAATCAAACTGAGCATAAAAATCATTAAAAGTGTATTTCTGATACAAATTTGTATCACATACTAAAAGATACTACTTTATAGATCATTATGAAACAAAAAAAAGACTATACAAAAAGTTTTCAAATTCTCTTGCACAGCTGAACTCAGTGCAGGTTTAAGATAAAAAAATCTGTAAATGAAGTAGTCAACCAGTGTTGAATACAAAATACATTCTCAAGTATTTTACAGAATGGCTGAATCATCAAGCATAAGAACTGAGGATAAAGAATGTTAACGACAAGCAGCCACATACAGAAGACAAAGCAATAAGTTTAAATCAGACTATTTTGGTTTGTGTAGCCCTTTATTAGCAACTAAAATAGAAGATATTTGTTGTACATCATGGGTAGTAACTGACTATACTGGAGTTTTATTATATTCTAATACAGGATAATTTATAAATGCATTGTTTTCCTGGTTTTTTTTTTCTTTTATTAAAAAGCTTCCACCCCCTTTTCCGTTTACAACTTGCAAAACTATTCTGAAAGCAGAGTATATGTGCACAGGTCTGCAAAGAGTGCAAATTTAGGATATGGTAAATGCTTTACATGTTGCATTTGTAAGGACAGTCTACCACCACATCTTCATAGCCATTATCTCTTCCCCCCCCACCCCGAAAAAAAAAATCACCACAAAAAGTTTTGATACCAGCCTTCCTTCCATTGTCCTAAACAAGAAAGCATTTTTAAATGAGTTGAAACTAAGGAAGGACTACACCTACTAGAAAAGAACCGAGTTCTATCAGTTTGAGGTTTCAGTATACCCAAAGACCAGGGACTGTATCTTTGTAAGGGCTAGGCTGGGACCCCGTATACAGAGTGTGTGCAGGTGCCATCCCTGAGCATTCAGCGGTTCAGTGGACCATAAGTGCTCCAGCTGCATAACTCACTGAGCTGTCTTGCCAGTTTCGACACTGGCTTGACTGAGCATAATTCAAAAATGAAAAGCTCATATTCATTCCATTCTTCTGGAGCTCGTTGATAGCCTGAAAAGAGCAAAAAAAGCCATTAAAAAAAAAATAAGTGAAACTATATTTCCTAGTACTCAGTCATTTCCTCCTGTCCTGGAGGTCCTTGCATCATCTCTCATAGGCTTGTAATATAAAGCACCTCCCAGTAATGTGTGGACCTAACCCATTTCTGTGCAGTTTCATTCACTGATGCTCCCCCCACTGTATTATGCAAATCCATGCAGCTCCTTAAAGCAATACTAAACAATCTGTCATGATAGATATTTTAGAAACAATGTTTTCTGTTCCATGGGGAATTGATACAGAAAGAGAGATGTAACAGAAAAAAAGAAAATATCCTAAACACTTTTTAGATTTTATTTCTTCCATTAAGGAAAAATAACATACAAGGATCATTTATTAAAGTGTGACAATTGGCAAAATTGAATGAACAGAATTTAGCTCTGATTCACTGCAAAACTAATCATTATCTGCAGGTAAGAGTTTGGTATATTTGCAGAGTTGTCATAGTACTGAATTTTGCATCCCAAATATTGATATGGCTCTTACAAACTTCTATGGACTCCACCTTCAACGGTTTCTCTGAGTGTTATTCCATACGTTCCCAGCGAATTAAGCTTTCCCTTTTAAGAGTTTAACATGCTTCCTGTTTCAGATTTGAATTACAGTAAAAATAAATGAGATTAGCTCAAGCAATATGACAAATCTGCAGCACTCCGGCAGTGCTGTAAAGCAGCTGTGACCAAATTCAGACAACTAAGTTAAGCCAGGTTTATGTCTGCATGGCATCACCGAAGCAGAATATGGTAACTAGAAAATATCAGTTAATCTGAATTCTAATTGCTGTTAATTTATGAGTTAATGGTGCACTGCACTAATACTTACAGAGGCAATCTCTCACCATATTTGCAAAACTCAAAAACGCTGTCAGACATCACAAGGCACTCACAATAGCTAGCTAATAGCAATACAGAAAAAATATATACGTGTTTGTAAGTACCAGTTGGAAAGAGTAAGCATGTACTTCTTCAGGGAGATGAATTTATTTGTTCATTCATTTAGGGTCAAGAGAAAGTGAATGATTGTATTTCATTGAAATTCAAAAGAAATGTGGTACCTCAGCTCCCTTAGGGAATTGAAAACTCTCATGCCTTTTAAGAGCTTACATCTGTCTTTTTGTAAGACAGAAACTGGAGACTAAATTGAGAACACTTGGAAAAATAAATTAATTCAAGGCTTGTCATTTTAGAACTAAGGAATATTGCAGCAATATTGTGTTTAAAAAATGCCAGCATTTTTCTTAAAGTTATATTTTTCAACAAATCAAAAGTTACTTACATTTAATAACACTCCAATAGGATGTCTTCCACATATTGTATTATGGTATTTCTTCAAGTAATTGCTAAAAGATACAGGATCTAACTGCTCTATAATGCTCATACCCTGAAAAAGAATTGTTAGCAATAATTACATTACACATTCATAAGCATGTGTTTATACATCACCTATTTATTACAACTGAGAATACTTCAGGTGGAAAAATCTTTTACTTTGTACGAAGGGTATCAAGGAAATCTCAGCATGTGCACTCTAGCTTGTAGTCATCTTGTTTCTTGTTGCAATTCACACACTGAACAAAGGTACTGTATCCTAGACACATCAGGCATGCAAGGCAGTTGATCTGGGCATGGGCTGGCCATCTGCTCAGAACATAAAAAGCAGATCCAGAACATCTCTAAAGCACTATAAAGTTGGTGCACAACAAAAACGTAAGAGCTGGGAGATGATGCTTCCACTTTACTTGAGACAGCCATGTATATATGTCTTTTTCTCCATCCACAGCAAGATCCATGATCCCATGGAGTCATCAGAATATCAGCACGTGTGGAAAACAAAACCTTCCACTTATGCAAACATTTGCATTCTTAAAAGCGAAAAGAATCCTACAACTCCAGATACAGCCCACTCTTACTCTAATCCAGAGCAGATCAAGCACAATTATAGTTTAAAGCAAGTTTAAATCAATTATTGTCTGGGTTTCAGCATGGCTTTGCTATTTCGCCTGTATTAGACTCAATCCTTTTCCTTTTTCCTTCCTCTGAAAATGAAAAATTCCCTTCACCAGGTAAATGAACTCCAGACACTTACTCACTAGTTCAGTATGACACACACTTGTGCTGCTTCTGTTGGTAAAATGGGAAACTCAAGCACTTTGCATGGAAACAATGGGACATTGACACCAGAAAGGGAGTTAATTTCTCGTTAGATTTCTGCAATTGTCCACGCCTCTGCCCCTACTTTTGGAAAAATGTAGGTGACAAAAGGAGAAGCCACAATGCAGGAAGCAGTCTGAAGTCTCCACATCAAGAGTGAAACCTCCCACTCTCCAAGGGAGTTGGCTGATCCGGCAGACACATTGATCATTCAGACTGGACCACACCTTACAATGGAGGAGCCAGAGATGCACAGGAGAGTCAGGGAGAATAATAAAACAGCAACCATAAACATCACCTTTATGTACTTCTAAATAGAAACAGATGCAAGATGAATTAATAAAGAAATACATTTTTTATGGAAAAATAAAACCAAACTATGCTGACCAACTGCTGGCAAGAGCTCAGTTTTTCCAGGGTCATGGAGAGGGTGTTTGGACCTCCGGCTGGTAATTACAGCTGTTAATCACTCCACACCTATAGAACCTAAAGCAGTGCCAAGAAAACAACAGTAGCTATTCCCTAACTAGCAGTGGTTACACAAATACCATTGCACTTCTGAAATTTACAAACCATGTCTTCAAACCCTCCATTTACATGTTGTACATGTCCATACACACATTCTGCTAAAGAAAGCAGAGCCAAATTTCACTACATACGCAAGTGAAACTAAACATACATGTCAAGGCACTTACGCAGATACTGAACAGATCATGAGAATAAATTTTATTTGTAAATCCTTTCATGACCTTTTTAAAAATTGAAAATGGCCGCTCAATTGAGAGACTCATTTTATAGTTGTAAGTCACTGGAACATACTGGGCAGAAGCATTTGAGCATTTGTCTCAAATGAATGGACATGGATTTATGAGAATGCCTAGTAAGCTTATTTCGATGCAGTTCAGCACTCCAAACATTTAGAGCTATGCACTTCACCCCAGAAAATGCTAGCAGAGTTCCATACATCAGAGACAGGAGAAAATCCATAGGAAATGGGTATGAACATATCCTATAAACATTCAGTTGTACTTAACCTTTCAATCTTTTGGATTTAAAAGTTGTTGTGGCAGAGGAGCAAAGACAAAGACTACCCAGCTTGTTTCTCAGCCTAAAATGGTTTTAAGGAACAAAGGGAAAGTTTTTGTCATCTCATGTTTTATTTTCCTAAAAAGCAGAAGTATGAAGCTATTAATTTTCAGTATTTGAAACAACTCAGCCAGGCATGGCTTAGAACAGAGTTAAAATACATGAAAAAACCCACATGATAAAAGTGCAAACACAGTTCTCCAGTTTATCACATGGCTACTATGGCATCAGACAGAAATTGCACACCTCAGTTCCCCAGATACTGTTAATAGCATTTACAATATTGCAGCACAGTCCATTTGTTTAAAAGCAGTTGCCTATTTAAAAATCATCCCTTAACAGGATCGAGTACCTAGAAGCTTACAAAAAACCCCCAAACACCACACACAAAACTTCCACCAACCTATAGGTTTATTTTACACTATGCTGCAATAATCCTTTGGCTGGTCAAATTAAAGTTTTTATCCGTCACTTCAGCTGCTTCTTTACACTTAAAAACCTAAACTAGTAGCACTCTAAAGGAAATAGAAAGAAACCTGGTCTTAGTACTGTCTAGTCCAACTATCTTTGCATGTGTGAGTCACTGATACCAGAAGATAAACAACCAAGAGGCAAATTACTGGCTAGACACAGCAGAGAGAAAAGTGAGCTGGGCACACAGGCAGAGAGTCGTGGTCTTGCATGATGCCCAGGCTAAGACGCCTTTCCAGGCTGGAGCACTGTAAAAAGTTCTGGCACACTGCAGCAGCACTGGACTCAGCAGCTCATTAGAGCTACCTGAGAAGCCACCAGTGTCAAGTATGGCTCCTGCACAAAAACTGCTGCCTGTTCCTGCACAGTTCTCCTCAGTGACAGCATTTCCCCCCCCCGCCCCCGCCTCAACATTCAGAGTAACAGAATCCTCCCACTGACTCACGTGAGGCATAAGGTTTTCCATATAAAATATGTCCTCATATAAAATAAGCAATCTGGCAGTGAAGATTGAAGTGACCAGTCTGCATTTCTTGTTTAGCCATAACCAAGAAATCATTACTTTTCAATAACGTCTCACAGAATAATCCCCCACTTTTACTTCAAAAGATGGTAGGTAGCAGGTTGTTATACACACTACTGCACATCAGCTGTTCAATAATAACAACTCTTCATTTGAGGACTCTTCCCCAAGGTGCCCCTATTAACCATGATGCTATTTACTGTTTTTACCATCACTCCACAACGTGCATTGTGGTGACAGTGGTCACATCAACGATTACCATGGAGAAACTGATGTCTGCCCAGCAGTATTTACTACTCTGTATTTTTTCATGCTGGAATCTAATGGCTCTAACTCAGAATCACAGCAAATAAAATTTCTCACGATGGTCACCAGCTTAGTAAAACTTTAATGTCCAAACTGCTCAGCAGTTTTTATGCACTAGGAGAGAAAATCATCATGCATCTAGAAATAACGTCCAGTCCAAATTAGGAAGAGACCATCCTCCCACTAGGGCATTTCCAAGAAAAATTAATTTCATCTTACCCCAAAATACCCTCTTGCTTACAAAGCGCTCAGTCAACTGCTTTGCTAGTTAGGTCCCATAAAATTACACCAGTTTCAGTACAGTTTTGTCTCTATCTTAATGCTACTTTGTCTGCAGAGGGGTAGGTTACAACAGCACAAGTTTCTTTAGCACACCAAATTAAAAAAAAACTCCAATACTTATCTAAGGAAACAAGAAGTAGCCAAATGCAGCATAACAAAATTGAATAAACTCCTTCCAAAAGCTGGAGAAATGTGACAGGGAGATCTTTGTGATACTGTGGATGGCATCCAAAGCGTACTAGCGTACTCACTATGCTGCTAGTGTCCTCGCTGAAATCCACTGAAAGCAAACCCCACATTGTGCAGAGTTTGAATACACTTGTGTTCAAATATGGCATGACACAAAAAGGAAAAAAATAACCATGGTATACTGCTACATAGCATGTTAAGTTTGCCAGTCAAAAAACCTGTAATTTCCTTTTGGCTGAAAAACTACTAAAAGAAAGAATTGGTGCAGCAATGTATTCCCTAGAAGTAATTAAATGCCAAAGTCCACTCTTTCTTCAAGCTTTCACCACAAAAATTAACAAAGGGAAACTGATGTTTGCTAATCCACTTTAGTACAGTGGTAAGTGTCCCCACCTGGCGTGTGGGAGACCCGGGTTCGTTTCCCGCCAGGGAGACAGTGTTAAGAGTTGGACTCGATGATCCTTGTGGGTCCCTTCCAACTCAGAATATTCTGTGATTCTGTAATGCACCCTAATTAGCTCTCCTGCAAAAACACTCCTGAGATTCTGTAGCAAAACACTTGTCTTGATAGAGAAACCTCTCAACTGACTACAAAAAATATTAAAAATGAGATAAACAGAATGAAGGTAAGTTATTTACTGTGTCTATTCTAGTGATGAGTAGCGGAAAAACCAAGAGGTTAATACAGATATGCAAAGCAAAAAAACTCTAGAAATCTCTCCAGCATATAAGGATTTATCGTCCTTTAAGACAAGGGAAAATTTAACATTCTAATATTCCACGAATAACAACACTTCTGTCTTCTAACAGATTCCACAGAAGTTATGTAAGTGATGCAAACAGCTGCAACCCAAATTTTAAAGTTATGTATTTCCAGGAGAATTACTTTTATTCTATGCCTAAGTCTTGAACATTAACTTCTTTTAGATTTGAAAATAAATCCCTGGCTCCTGTGAATGCAAACAAAATGAAACATAATTGGAATCCTGACCTTTATGTATTTAGTATTCCTTTCAGCCTTTTGTATGGTCTATTACTTTTTCCCACCACCTACTACAGAGTAAGGGGCAAAGGGAAGACTACTATCAAGGATGTGATGACTGATTTTCCTGACCACTGCAATCCCCTACAGCCTTTCCTCATCAAAATGGATATTGCTAAAACCTTTAACATAATCACAGTGCTGTTTTCATATGCAGGTATCACAGCTATCAAACCTGAACTGCCACAGTACTCCATGCATGGTTCTTACTGACTCTCAAAAACATAAGAGGGTATGTAGACTGGCCATTCTAGGTAGAAGAACATGCATTTTATTCAGATAAATTACTCTTACTAGGTTATACCTGCAATAAAATTGTGCGCAGTCAGTAAAATGGAGGATACTACAGTTATACCCCCGCATTTGCGAGAAACGGGTCATGTCAGAGGTCTCGCGAAATGTCAAACTCACAAATATGTGAAGGTCATTAATATGCATGCAGGCCATGCCCATCGCTCCACCCCCAGCCAATCAGGAACGCTGGGGAGCCTCTTCGACTCCTCCCCATGGGCTTTTGCAGCACAGGGGAGGAAAGGGAAGTGATTTTGCGCCCTCTCTGCCTCGGGAGACCCCCCCAACAATCCCTAGACTTCTCTTTGGCCACGCTGCCACTTCTGCAGCTGCTGACCGTGTGTGCTCACAACCCAAACCCCACGCCGCTGCTCCCATCCCCTCCCCAGCCCCGGTGCTCATGCCCACCGCACGCCGCCTGTCCCGCGCCGCCGGCCCCACACTGTGCGCCGCCAGTCCTGGGCCACACACTGCCGGCCCCGCGCTGGCCCGGCAGCATCACGCTGCGTGGGGGGGTTCAGCTGCGGCAGCGGAGTGAGCATGTCCTGTTGGCCGCCACGGCCAGCCCCACTTTCCTGGGGTACTTCCCTTCCCCGCCTGTAGCCATGGAAACAGTAACATGCGCCCGGGGCGGGGGGCAGGTGTCAGTCCCCGTCTGCACTTAGAGTAACAGGGGACAGCGTGACTCATGGCCCTGCCCGTGGGGCCGGGCCGGCGCCACTCCACAAGGAGCTCTGGCACCGCCTCTCAGTGGAGCAGAGGCACTGAGCATGTGTCGGCCGGGGAAACTCGCAAATGGTTGAATCAAAACTGCGAGAAAATTGCCTCGCAAACAGGCGAGGTCATAATGCAGAGGTCACAATACACCGGGGATTCACTGTAGTTAAAAATAATAGCCAAGTTCTTATTGTGGTAAACAAAGGAAAATTATACATTCAGTAAAATAGCTAATCTATAATACTTCGTTCAAAGTGTTCAAAGAAATGTAATGTACAGGAGAAATTTGTTAGTTAGTTCCACCAAATCTGAAAACTTACCATTTTATCTAGGTGCTCAATGGATCTATAAATTTCTCCTTGGGATTCATCATAGTAACTGTAACGGAACCTCTGACCTTGAAACAAAAATCATGTATAAAATAAAAAAGGGAAAAATTGTAGCTAAAACACTCCCTAGTACTTACTAAATATTTGAATGTATAATATTTGTAAAGTAGTAATCTTGATTTATTTTATACTTTTTAGCTCCACTGAGGAAACAGGGCAATCATCAAGTAGCAGCCCAGAAGCAAAGTAAAAAAAAAATCCACATGATGGGCAGCTATACTCCTAAAGAGAAACCTACTAGGAAGAACTGACACTGCAGTATCACTTTTTAATTGCCTATTATTGCCTTGGAATCCAATTCTATAAATTAAAAAGTAGAGCAATATTTCATTTCTCTATTCTTCTTGACAAAGTCAACCACGGAGTAAGGCTACTTCTGCTTGCACAACAAACCCACAGTAAATGAAGGTTAAAAGAAAAAATTCATGATAATTCAATGAAGAGTTCTAGATGGGTCATTAGCCACAATAGAACCCAGGTATTGCTTATATATACTTCCACTTACTCCACAATTCAAAGATGAGTAAAATATGCATCTAATTATGTAAGTTGACCAAAGATGACAAAGAAAAAAAAGGAAGAAGGTCTGTTGTGTAACGTATCTTTCTGAAGCAGTCCCTTTTCCAGTTACGATCACACTTAAAAGAAAAATGAAGTGTTAAAGCAGGACAGAAGTCAAGGCTTCTAGAGTCTTCATAGCTCTTGCCACCAAGATGAATTGGGATAGCTTTGGTGAATTGGCAAAAATACTTCATCAGCTATCTTACCCACCAGTAAAACTTATTTCTGTCAGAAGAATGTGGCCATGTCCAGTGACATTTTAGCTAATTCGTTTTGCAAGTTGTTTTGAGATGCTTAAAAGAAGAGTAAAAAGAGCAAGCAACTTCAGACAATTATTTCATTGCAACATAGAGGTATATAAACCCATACACTTTCACCATTTATTTCCTCCACTATACTGGAAACACATTATAACATCCATTTTTTTTCATCTATTGTTCCAGACTTTAAAAAATATTTTAACTTTATGAAGGAATTTAAGTTTCAAATATACACTTACATGAAGTTAAAATGTTCAATGTTTAATAAAGTACATTATTTGAAAATGAATAAAAAATATTCACTATACTGTTATAATGAAGAGATATGAAACTTACCCCAATGGCAAAAGTCAGAAGAAACCACAAAGAGGTTACTAGGATCTGCTAGGTATTTACTGAAGAGTTTTCCAAATTCCTGCTCTTTTGACTCACTCAGTGCTCCGACCAACACAGGAATAATAGTAAACTCATCCTTATGGCTTACAAGCAAAAGAAAAAAGGTTGTAGTTCAAGTAACATCTGAATACTTTTCAGGGCTTCCTTACTGAAACTGCAGAATGTTTTAAAAGGTCACTATTGATTTGAAGATAGCAATATAGTAAGGTCAAACTAGGATGTTGGTTTAGAACCCCAAAGTACTTCAACTTAAAAAGCAACACGCACTCCCAAACCCAGTATTTAACCTTGCTGCAAACAAAATTGGGAAAAAGTTCTTCACAGAAAGAGTGATTGGCCATTGGAATGGGCTGCCCAGGGAGGTGGTGGAGTCACCATCCCTGGAAGTGTTTAAAAAGAGACTGGATGTGACACTTAGTGCCATGGTTTAGTTGATGAGATGACGTTAGGTGATCGATTGGACTTGATGACCTCAGTGGTCTTCTCCAACTTAGTTAATTCTGTGATACGACACAGTGAAACCAGCAATGACATAAGAATTAGATTCTCCCTCCATAGATGCTGCATGTTGGGCAATTCTCCAAACAAACTTAAAATTCCACAGAAAACAACAACTAGTAGATGCCTTGCAAAAATTGTGAGAAAAAAAAAATCAAGTCAATATTAGACCTACTTCCATGGACCTACTAAGTCAATGCAAACATGTCTGTAAGAGGTATTATAGCATCATCATTCAGGTGTTTGCTCCACTCACAATTTCTATTTCACCAGTTTATCCTAGTCTCTGACACTCTTTACCAAAATTTTTATTGGGGTGGGTGGGAGTGTGAGCATTATACACCATATAAGGTATTCTATGCCATAAAATATATTACTGCTTCCTACTGCACTTCACAAGCAGTTCAAACATTTAATGCACATAATGCTCACTCTTTTTAGAAGTAATTAGCTTGAGTACCTTTCCATGGCTTTAGCAGTATAAGGCAAATGCATTTCAATACTGTGTTCATCTTCATCTGTCTGTAGGGACATACGTTCAAACATTCCAGTCTTCCACAATTCTCCATAAACTGAAATAAAGATTAATAATTTCTTTACTATTTTTTGTTTGGTTTTGAAAACCACTACTGTTGCAAAAAGCTAGCTACAGTGCATTTTTATCAGAACACGTCCACTCTAACGAACTACTTGCCTCCAAGGGCTGTTATCATAAACCACTTGTTTCTAAATAAATTCAGGATTAAAATAATGTTCAAGTCATTAAGACACACAAGTAATTGATTCAGTTTAAAAAATAAGTGTGTTAAATCCACAACCTAGTAAGTACATTGAGAAAATTTTTGTATCGTAACTGAAAATCTAACAAAAATAAAACATATTTGAAAATATATAAGCATTTGGTCAGTCATTGAATTCTTATTTTCACAAACTGCATCATCATACATTAAAAATATAAATTTTGATCAGCTGAGCCATTGCGGGATATGTTACTATTTAATACAATTTATTATTGACTGAATCATGAAACCTAGAGACAGCGAAAACTGGTTAAGTAATCCACTTTTGGAAGCTATCTTTTCTACTCTCAAGTGTGCTTGAGAGTACTTAGAGTCATCTCTACATTTTGAAAGTTCTCCACTGGGTGAACAATTTGATGTAGGGCTGTGCCTCCTCCTCTACTCCTTTCCTAAAGAAGCTCTACAGAGACCAAAACATTTCTTACCCAAGGAAACTTCTACAGGCACTACGTAGAAAGCCTGAATTAGTTTGCTTAATCACAGTTACGATGAAGCAATACATCTGTGCTAACCTTTCTGAAAAAGACGCTGTATTATTTAGGTATGCCTCAAAATGCACAGAAGTCAAAATACCAATTTTATTTTTGTTGCACCTTTGAGCTTAGTTTGAAAATACTGTTGGTATTTCATAGACCAACAGTTTTTAACTTCTGCAGGTACTTTGCAAGTTAAAAAAGTGAAATACAATAATGAATCCAAATAAATGCAATTTCATGTTCATCCATTATTCTTCTATCAAAAATCAAACCCAAACCAACTAAAGTACTTTTTTTCCAGCCAGAATACTTCAGAGAATAACAGAGAAGGTGTTTAGCGAGCTATTCTTTGATCTAACACTTTTTAATTTTTAAAACCCTTTTGAAGATCATTTGTCAATAGACACACAAAATGGAAAAGATAAGCAAAAATTGAGAATTCTTTACTTGCCAGGAGCAAAAAGACATTATGGCTGTAACACAGCAATGCCTGCAACAACTGGCATCTTTCTGAAGTTAGTTTTTGTTGCAGTAAAGACAGATTTGCACTTGTATGCCACTTAAAGCAAGAAAGTGCCCGACAAGAAAGTCCTCAGCAGTGCAGCAATACAGTTAACACTCAAGCCTCAATAGTCTTCAAGATGTAAGTTTTATCATGCACTTACTCTTTTGGTCAATTCGGAGATCATACAGAGGTGTTCTGTAAATGTCCACACTGGAAAGTGCACATCGGGACAGGGGCACGTGGTGAGAAGGCCCAAGAATGAAAATTTTTCGGCTACAACAATTAACACAAAAACCTACAATTCAAACAACTGCAACTGCTTACAGCAACAAGTTTAATAAAAATGTACAAACCAATATTTTCTCGTGGCTACAACAGTTTTACTCAGCTATCGCTAAGATCACAGATCAATCCATGGCCCAACCTTGCTCAGTATCTCAGAAATTATTGTGATCAGTTCAATAATGTTTCCTGTAGCCTTAAATCTTTCGTATCTGAGAGGTTAGATATCAGAGGGCACTCATCAGCCAGAAATCTGTCTAACTGGACCCATTTGGAGGCTAAATAATGTGGTACAGCGCCTGAGAACAGGTGTTTGAATTCTCTCCTTGGATCAACACTATCTTCAGCTACACACCAGCTTCAACAACTACAGGAATGTGACCTCAAATAATGATTAAGGGCTTATCATCTATTCAGAGCTTTTCATTTATTTACTTCATTAGCCTTACTTCAGATTTCACCAAATTAAGATGTAAGTAATTCTCCAATGCTATTTTTATCCATCTGTTGCATCAACAACAGGGATTTGGACCTGCACATGGATAGCTTTAGCTGATACTGCAACCTTTCACACGTCATCATGATGTTATTTCATCAAGTCCTCAGTTCCTGGCTCTTGATTAGATGTTTAGGGTCTCCTGCCACAGGACTTACAAGAAAAAAGAAACAAAAAATATAGGAAATTCAGCTTTTCAGATTCAGGATCATATCATCTTGTTTCTGGCACTGAACTAAAGGGATGGGAGACATGTAAAGCTGTGGGGTTGGGTTTTTCCCACATACACGGAGTGCTATAGCAAGGTATACTAAAATACTACAACTTTCTGCCAAGCTAATAAAAATAAAATGTCCAAACATGCTGCAGTTCAGCTCAGAGGTGAATTCTACACATTCCGTGTGGTAAAACAGCAAATGGTCCATAAAGTTCTATTGACTCCGTGTCACTGGACTGGGGAAATGCAACTTGATCTGGAAATTTTAGAGAACCTAGGTTTCTCTAAAACTTACATCACACCATACATTTTTACATTGTTTACAATAGTTTAGAAAGAATTACAACAATTGTCTTGGGAGAATATCACAACATTTTATCTCATGAAAAACCGATAAACCTAGACAATTTTTATTTAGCACTGCAAAATACATGCTTTGAGTAAATAATGGAAATGTTTTAAATTTGCAATTAAAAAAAATGTTGCCGTAAGCGAGCATAACAAGGATTATATTCCTTTAATCTAAAGTAACTGGATTCATATTTTTCAGAGGCAGGCACAGACTGCAGTAGCATGTTGGGGGTTTTTTAATTTTTCTTTTTTTAAACTTGTTAGAAACAAAAGGCCATTTAAAATTATCAGAACAAGTAACTTTCACTGACTTCAAATATTATATGAACACACTGACCACTTTCACCACAGCAGAAGAGAATCTTGGTAGTAATCAGCCCATAATCCTGCACTGAAAGACCAGTGCAGAACCACGGTCTAATAGACTTAAAAACCAGATAAAATCTCACAACAACAACAACAAAACCAACAAAAAAACCTGTGAAGCTTTTATAACAGCAGTGAGACATCAGTAATAAACTGTTATTACCTGCAAAAAGAACATTTTTAAGCCCTCCTTCATAAAAAGTTAGTTAACAGTAACTTTAACAAATTGTTGAAAATACTGCTTTACATTTCTATTTCAACAGTACTCCTTTTTATTATTTTGTAACACTCAACATGATGTTAAACAGAAAAGAACCTACAAAAGTCTAAAGAGTACAAAGTTAAAATTTGAGTATGTCAAGGTGTAAGAATGTAAGAACATTCAACTTATCAGCAAATTGCAATGGCATTGTCTTATGCTTTGTAAAGTAAAACTAATACTTACGTGATATTAGGGTCCACTTGTTTGTAAGCATGGGCTGCACAAGATCCACAATAGGTGTATCCTGCATGGCTGCAAATCAAGGTGTACAGAATGTTAACATCTTAAGTATTGCTTCACATCTTAAATATCTTTATATTGCTGTTAAATACAAAAATCTTAAATATTTTTTGTTCCCAGTGAGCTAGAAATAGTAAGAGTGATGCAAAAGTAAACTCCTGAAAGAGCAGGAGAGCACTGCTGCAGTATTGATCATACAAGAGACCTATTTGTTGAAGTGACTGTCTACTGACCAGTTAAACTCTCAATGACCATTCAACAGCAAGCAAAGCTCCAGATAAAGCACCTTTCCTTACTTGTAAAATACACTGGCATGCAAATTGCATGTTATCAGAAGCTCATGATGACACTAAGAGTGCAGCCAGCAAACGGCTGGAGAAGGTTCTTCTAACCACATGCTTGTAACTGAAAATGATGACAATATAAGGGTCTGGCAAAGAGTGAACTACGTGTTACAGCAGATAAGCAGAGACTAAAAATACTCTGTTACTGAAGAATACCTCAGCAATAGAATGAATGGGCACAGAGACAGCAGTGGAACACAGCACGCTAGTTTTTACCACAGAGAATATGATACATGCCTCATCATTTCCTATCACTCCAGCCTGGGGCTTTTTTCAACCTCTGCTCCTCTTTGCTCTCCAAAATAATTTATAATTATTCTGACTACGTGTTTCAAATACTTATTACATTCAAACCTTAAGACCCATTCCCTTAAAAACCAGTCAAGATTCACTTTACACCACTAAAAGCATAAACTCCAAAGAACATTAATTCCCAGCGTCCCAGGTCAAGTGGTGGAACTCAGCAACAGGCCCATGCCACATCACCCCTTGAGCTCATCTGGAGCACCTGTGACCCCAGGAAAAGTCACTGGTTATCTTGAGTCAAGTATGTGCAACAATACAACTACAGCTTTCCCAATCATCTTTTTACACAATGATACTGAGAGTGATAGATACTGCCAAGTCCTGGAACATACAGAAAGTCTGAAGATAAAAGTTCTCCAGTGATAGCACTGGAGGATTTTATATGTATTTAAATGTAAGTATGCTCAGCTGCATCTATATTCATCCACAGGGTGATACATGGAGCAAGTTATTCTCAAAATTACTCTGGCATTTTAATTCAACATCACTTACCCCACTCATTCTAAAGAACTCAAAACTGGCAAGGTATTTTAATGACAATGTCAAAATAATCCTCTGCTACAGGCTTTTTCAGTCTTTCACAAAAATATTACTAGATATAACCCACTTCATAAGTAGGGGAAAAAAGGCATGGTTAATGAAAAAATGTGGTGAGATCTCAGGAAGACATCCAGCGATCCTGGAGAAAGATGCCATCTTATGTAATCTAATCTGCAGCTGAAAGAACTCTTTCCTGACATTCTTGCAACGAAGACTAAGGCAGATGTGGGACAATGTCTTCTGCACATTCAACATTATTATGGAATATTTCAAACATTAGCTCACTGCTATGTTAGCACAGGAAAAACATATTTAAGGTGCTTTTTCTAGTGTTTCCATCCAACTCATAATTAAGTGGAATGATCAACATGCTTTTCTCATTACATGTCTCAGATACATCCAGGAAATAATGGATTTCTCCCTAAATAGTTTAAATGATCCCTATTTCAGCTGTGGACAAAAAATCCAAACAAAATCAGACTAAATTGCGTCTGCAGTCCATCAGCAAAAGGAATCTAGTTATACACCAAAATGTACAGATTCCTTGCATTCTATGCCATATTCAAAATGCTTATATGGCATTTATGCTTATTAGAAACCACATGACATTCAGCTAAATACTAGCTCTTACCAGTTTTCAAAATCAGTCAAAACAAACAATCAAAAAAGCATTTAACTAATCAAGTGTCATATATATACGTATATACTAAAAACAAACTCCAAACTCACGGTGCAATAATGGCTCTTGCAGGTCTTTTTGTGGACTGTACTTGAGAAAGCCAACCTTCTAGTTGTGCATTCAGCTGGGGTCCTACAAAAAGACAAGGAATTACTGAAGCTGTAGAAGAATCTAATGTATCTCAAGAACTAACAAATAAAGTTCAACAGCCCACCAGATTTAAAAGCAGTCTTAAAGGTTGGGTTTAAATCTAAAAACAAGCAAACAAACAGAAAAAGTACCACCCCCAAAAAACCCAAAGCAACAACAAAAAACTCCAACCTAATGCAAGTTTACTACTATAACGTGCAACAATCTCGTTCATTTACTGCACATGCAAACACACTGTTTCTTACTCTTTGGGTACTAATGAACACGCCATTTCATCATTAGAAAAGACAGCTGCTGATCTCAAAAGAGAGGCTAACAAATGATTGATTCCTCTGGTAACCATATTTGCATACATAAGAAAAAAGTTAAAGATGACATATAGAAGGTCAGCAAGTAAAAAGTTAAGATGATCTATACCAAAAGAGACCAATATGGGAAGATGATACAATACAATACTGACAGGTTAGTCAACGGCTGTGGTAATCAATCCTTTACAGTGAACCCTTGAATCTTGCAGGGATTAGGGTTTTGTCAAGGCGAAGCCCGTTTTCCACTAAGATAGATGGCTTATGAATATGTAAATAAGCCATGCCCATCACCCTACCCCCTCAGCCACAGAGCATTGGGGGGGAATTCCCAGCACCTCCCCAGGCCCTCTGAGGGCACAAGGGAGCATCTCTGACTTTCCCTGAGGCACTGGGGGCAGCAGAGGGTGTCCCCATCAGCCACAGTGCTGGGGGTAGATGGCAGAGGGCTTATGCGGTGGGGCTGGCACTGGCTGCTTCTGGGCACAGGGCAGGGGCCGGCAGCTGCTGTTTCTGGGCCTGGGGCAGCAGTGGGGGGGCAGTAGTCACTGTTTCTGGGCACAGGGAGGCTGCGGGGGGCCGCAGCTGCTGTTTCTGCCCCAGGGACGGTGGTGGAGCACGTGCCATTTCTGGGCACAGGGAGCAAACTCTGGGCGGTCCCCAGGTGAGTGAGAGGCACCGACCCCCTGGCCTAAAGGGCATGCCTGTCCTGCCCCATGGGAAGTGCTGGTGCCACCTCTCAGCAGCAGCAGACACTCTGCACATGCAGAATGGGGTCATCTTCAGAGGAGGGGGGAAACCATGATGTACTGAAACCGCAAGATAACCACAAAGGGGGTTTACTGTATTATTATAAGAAAGTGTAACAGCAGAATATAAAACACACTATAATCTGGAAATGTGTAAATACTCAGAGAAAAGCTGAACATGAGAAGACGCCATGCTTATACTAATGCCTTAACTTCTGATCAATCAACATGTATTACAAGTACATGAACACCTTGACAACATTAACATCAACAATTGGTCAATCCAATATTTAATTTTTTTAAACTAAATATAAACTTAGTAGCTCAAGAAGTGACAAATATTCTCAATTCAATCATAATAGGTGATAAAAACGTCTTCTAGAAATACAACATTAAAACCCCAAACAAACCACACTTTGATTATTTCCCATCACAGGAAAACTTTATAAAGCTATCCAAGAAGCAAGTCTTGCAAATACAGTGTAGCATTCGTTACACTGAAGAACATAAAACAAGCTTTGAAGTAAAATTCATTCAGCTGCTATTGTTACAAGTAATACACAATAAACAAAGAAAAAATAGAGGTATAGTGATCCTCCAATTAATCGTGGTCTGTATCTTTGCAGGATCCAATCAGTTGTGGTTGATTTTTCCGCGACTTGTGTGACCTTGCACGTGCACAGAACATACCAAGAACTTCGTCAGCTCGTGAATATATAATGAGCTTATGAATACATAATTGGTCCCACCCACCATCACTGCCCACTAACCTGCTGTACGTCCTTCATTTTCACCATTTAGGGAGAAGGGGAGCCGCTACCATCTCCATGATGCCAAGAGCACTGCCACGTGGCTGGCACAGAGGTACCAAGGCCATGACAGCACTTGTGGGTACAGTGGGTACAGAGACATACACCAGCAACCAGAAACCCGGATAAAACCCAGCACATCCACAGCAGGGAAAGGACAGTGGCAGGATGTTCTGTGCCCACTCGGATCCCGAGCAAGGGGGTGCGGGGAGGGGGCAGCAAGTGCCAGCTTCAAGGCTACTAGCCACGCTGGCTGCTGTGGGGTTTCTGTACTCGGAAATGCAGCTCCCATCCAGGAGCCGTGATTCGTGAAATAACAAAAGGCATTTCCTCCGCTTCAATGAGGCACTACAGAGCGAGTCGCGCTCCAAGGACCGCCCTCCAGACCTTATTAGTGGAGGGGGTACAGCTACGGGTGTGGCCTAATTGAATATTCATAGGGCTGCTATTTTTTCATGGACTCTTGACTCGTGGGACCTGCACACACCCGACCTCTGGCAAGTTCAGGACCTTGACTGTACCTTTTTCAGCTGATACTATACTTTGAACAGAATGTCAAAAAAGACATGTCAGCAGAGTTAATTGGTAAAGTACGGTGCAGTAAGATGTTTTCTTCTTCTATACACATTGTAGATCTCTGTATCTTCCCCATGCAGGTGTTGAACTACAAACTGCCAGCTAAAGTCAAAACCAAATTAAGATTCTGAAACCATTTCACAGACATGTTCAAACAGGCCCAATCTCAAGCTGACAGCTCTCCAAAAAGCTGACAAGAACCACAGAGAGCCAGAGCAAGGATGACAACTTTTGCAGAATCCAATCAGTCACTGACCAGGCATAGTCAATAAGCTTTCTCTAGAAAACCCAGGAGTGAAGGGTGGGGGAGTAAAGCCACAAGTTTTTATACCCAACCTAAATGCATGTGTTTCTTGAAAAAGGACAACTCCTGTAGTTGTGAAGAGCCCTACCTTTTCACCTGAAGGTGAACTACAGTCAGCCCTCTTCCACTTCATGCCCCCCATATTGCGGCTTCACATCTTAGCAGCATGATTTTTCTGTGACTAAGGAGGCCCTTTTTCACAACTGCTCATGCGCAACCTGGCACTCAATTAGGCGGTCATGAATATGCAAATCAACCCGCACAGTCACCACGGTGGCTCTGCCGCTTGCCCCGTCTCGGGCGCCACGGCAGCTCCGCCACTTCCCCAACCCCCAGGCATGGCCACCACAGCTCTGCCACTTCCCCACTCCCCCAGGCACGGCTGTCACAGCAACCAATAAACAGCAACACAGTGCTGAAACAGTGTCAGAGAGCTGTCTGAGGGTGCAGGGCAAATTTGCATATTAATGAGCTGCCATTCTATGTGGAAGGCTGACTTCGCAGGACCTGATTAAGACCACACTATAAGAGACCCGACTGCAGTGTAATACGATTTTCCTAAGTCTTGAATGACACCCTGAACGCCCTAGTTATTGTCTACAGCTCTAACAAGGAAAAAGAGTGACACTGTCACCAACTAAACAAAAGGCAGAATTCTGCAACAAGGGTTGTTGGGTGAAGGTGGAAGACTCCTTTTGTCTTTTGGCAGGAGAGCTAACGGCTCTTGATGGGCCATTCAGCTGCTGGTGTGCAGGTGGAGTGCTCTTTCGGGATTTTTTTTGTTTTTCTTTTCTCCTTGTTACTTTTGTGTTACTGTTTGTTACTTTTTTTCTTTATATATTCTTCTCCTATACTCGGCTCTGGTCAGACCACATCTTGAGTACTGTGTCCAATTCTGGTCTCCCCAGTTTAAGAAAGATGATGAACTGCTTGAGAGGGTCCAGAGAAGGGTGACAAGGACGGTGAAAGGTTTGGAGAACAAGCCCTATGGGGAGTGACTGTGGGAGCTGGGATTGTTCAGCCTGGAGAAGAGGAGGCTCAGAGGTGACCTCATTGCTGTTTACAACTACCTGAAGGGATGTTGCAGTCAGGTGGGTGTAAATCTCCTCTCTCAGGCTGCCAGCACCAGAACAAGATGACGTGGTCTTAAGCTGCACCAGGGGAGGTTTAGGCTGGATGTCAGGAAGAGCTTTTTCACAGAGAGACTGACCCCTCAATGGAATGGTCTGCCTGGGGAGGTGGTGGAGTTGCCATCCCTAGAGGTATTTAAGAAAAGACTGGATGAGGAACTCAGTGACATGGCCTAGATAATGGGACAATGGGACAGGGAATTAGGTTATATAATAATAAAAANACGCCGAGCACAGCTCAGAAGTACATACAGCCTCACGGTGCCCATCTGCCCACTGCAGCTGCCCCACGGGGCAGAGGAGACCGGCTTTGCTCCCCCAACCACGCGAGGAACTTCTGGGAATGCCCTGCAGCCGCTCCAGAGCTGGGGGAGCACGGAGACTGGGGCCAAACTTGAATATTAATGAGCTGCCACTCAACACTGATGGAGGGCTGCATGGGGAGGGGTCAAGACCTGCAGTACCGTGGTAAAGGTGGCCCAATTGTATACATATGTAAATAATTGTTGCTTCCTTTTTCAACATTTTTTGACCAAAAGCCCCTTTGATTAGAAAGGTATAATAAAGTACATAAGGAGTTTTTTTATTCTTTCCACTCTGGGAAGGTTCCCATCTTCACTGGAAAGTATTGTTCTAACCTAGGACAAGCTGGTAAAGCCAGAGGGATAATACCCCGTGATGTAGTGAAGCCATGAATAATGAACCACAACGTACCACTGTACCTCAAAATTTCATGATTGGTCGGATCTGGCCAAAACTTCTGATTTTACCATGAAGTAGAGGAGTTAGATGCCCAGGTTTTCCCAGTCTGCTGTTACAGACACATGCTCTAACAAAGAAACATTTTCTTCCTAGAGGCAATAAAATAACAGATCAGTATGATCCAAGGGATGACACTTCTGTCAGTGTTCACTTAAGGACAAAGTAACACATCTGCTTTCAGATTTTCTCCATTCAATGCAACTAGAAAGCGCTTGTTAAAATAATTAACTTCAGCCTAATGTAAACTTCCATTTCAACTTAGACTTATCTGAACTATTTTAATAAAACATGTAATCAAATCTCTCTCTCACAGAGAAAGGAGAGTACAATGTATCCACCTGACCTTTTAGCTACAGAGGGGAAAAAAAAAAAATCAAACTGCACCCACATAAACTGCAGGGAACCCAGCAGAGAGGGCCCCGGCCCTGCTCCAGGCAACCAAGCGGCAACTGGGCTCCTGATGGCTGGGGCCAGGGCTCTGAGAAGCAGCACAGGGGGCAGGGATCAAGACTTCCAGTCACAGCTGGTAGGGGCAGCGAGGCAGCTGTTGTAAATAAGACCGTTGCCAGGACTAGAGCAAGCAGCACCACGACTGCAGCTTTGTTGCCTGTAGAAGCCTTCTGCCCCACTGCTGGGCTCATCTGTTCCTGTCCCGGGGGCTTGGCCCGGCACTGTCAGACGATGTTCCTGCTCTGCCAGACTGGGATAGCCCTGTCCCTGACAGAATGTCGAGCTACCAAGCTGTATTTAAACATGGCTGCAACCCATCACCACGGCAACAGTGCTGCCCGACCGCTGGCTGGAGCCAGAGTGGGCAGCTGCGACGCTCAGTCCCAGCAGAGGGACCCCTACAGCCCCTGAGACTGCTGCCAGGATCGGATCACAGAAATCAGCGCCATGACCACTTCGGCACTGTGTGAGGCACTGCCTCAAAGTCCTTCACCACCACCTCGGCAACCAATCAATCTGACCAGAGAGAAAACTAAACTGGAACTCAGACCTAAGCCTTAACCCTACCTAACTCAGCTCTGAGCACACTGGGCCAGGGTCCCATGCTCCATAGGGGGGCCAGCTCGCTGGGACTGGCCCCAGGACACTAGGAGGGACAGATGTCCTGCAGCAGGAGCCCCTGAGAGCAGCCCTGGGATGCAGCAGTGATGGGCAGCACAGGTATGACCGAGCTGGGGCCAGCGTTGGCACTTCTGGGATGCAGCTGCATGGCGGCCAGTTACAATGAGCCAGCCCCTTGGCAGAGCGCAGGACCCTGGCCGGGCATGCTCAAAACTGGATTAGGTAGGGTTACTGAGCTGGGGCCAGCGCCGTGAGTGGACTGCTCTAGCAGCTCTCCGTAACGAAGGGCTGCCGCAACACAGCACCAGCTCACTAGCTTGCCATGGCAACAGGTATTTCTCTGGCCAGCCCTGGAGAGGGTGCTGGGAGACAGCTCATGCCAAGCCTATGGCTCACTGTGAGTGAATGCAGCAGCACTGCGGCCTCACTGATCCCGGCAGCGAGTACTGTATCTAGCCCTTCCTCAGCCAGCCCTGCCCCGAGCACAGCCCTACTGAGTCCAGCCTGTGTGGGCGGAGCAGCAGCTGCCACAGCCAATAACATAGTGCAGCGGTACCCAGGTAGCCAATGGGAGACAGAACATGCATGGCACAGAACAAAAGGGGCAGTGCCATGGTGTCGTAGCGGCTCGGATCCGCTGCGTCTGCCCTCCCCGCCATGAGTGGTGGCTGTATCCATGCGTCTCCCACCAGGGGTTTGCTGCTGCCAGCACCAGCGTTCACCTGCCGCTAGACCCAGGCCGAGGCAGGCAGCCTGGTCTTGCGTGCGAGCTTGCTTGCAAGCTGGACGTGGGACGGGTGGAAGGAGACTCTTCATGGCCCCACGAAAAGCTCTGCTCTGAGCACTTGGGCAGAGCACAGTGGCGAGTGCAGAGTCCAGCGCGAGCCACCACATGCCCCAGGTTTAAACACATTTTGATTTTTTCACCAATTCCCACATCAACTGCCATCTTGGGCAGCCATGGAGTCCCTGTGGCAGCACTGCTCTCCTGACCCATCACACAGAGGGAGGGGAGGAGGTGCCAGCAATGCCCCCAACAGCGCTTGGGGGCTGGGTGGGGCTTATTTACATATTCATGATCTTATCTACATACTGTCTCTTCACAGCTGGCTCTGCACATGCTCAGATGGGATTTATAATTTATTTATTTATGGATTGAACTCACAAAGCGCAAAACCGTGACGCAGCAGTGGTCCACCGTATAAGTATGTAACTAAGGATTTCTGATTATCTGTGGATATTTCATATCCTATTTTGTTTTGAAAACCAGCAGAACTTATGACCAATTTTATAATAATGGCAAGCACAGAACAAGTCTCTGCTAGGCAAATTTATGGATACAGCTACTGGCAGCATTTATTATTCAAGTATCTTACCTAAAATGATAAATTATTTCTACAATCAACTTTATCCCATCACAAAGCTCTCGATTAAGTAAGAAAGAATCTTTCCACATTAAATGTATGCCAGTGTTACTCAGTGAATAATAACACGAAGTCACGTGGTAATGGCACGGTTAGGCTCACCACCTCAGTTTACAGCTGTCATGGTCCAGGCTTTGTGGGTTAAGCCAGATCAGCACATTCTTTCCAAAGCCAACTTCACCTTGTCAACGAGGCTGAAGTGTTTATATGCCAAGTGTCAGCAAAATATAATGGGAACTTCCTCCTTTTCCAACAGCCACCATTACCCGTAAAAACCATACTGTTTCGGATTGCAAGGAAAGACTCAGTGAAAGATTTTTTTTTACTGGAAGAGCATAAGCTTCAACCAAAATTTAGAGCAGCACCAGGGAAAATTGCTCAGGTCTCTCTTGGCTGCACATGTACAGCACTTGCAGCAATGCAAGCAACACTGGAGCACAACAACAGTAATGCTGCAGTCCTCAGGCTTCACAGTTCTACTTGACAGCTCTTACATGTCTCCAACCTTGTAGGTTGTTGAGTCTTTGCCGACTCTTGCACTCCTTCTATCTTTTAACTACCTTTATCCATTGATGAAAAAAGTCTACAACTCAAAAATGCTTCTAATAAGCATTACAGCATATATGCTAAGGAGCAAGTAAGTCTTTATTCTTGCAGTGTTAGAAAAATCAAAGTAACCCTGGGAGCTGTCACGCAATTAGTTTAATACCTGGAGCTAAGGGAACCCCTTGCTCCGTAATTTGGAAGGTGAATTACTGTTAGATAAACACCAATCTGAAACATGACAGAGGACTAACCAGTTTCTCAGTTAAAATGGCAGAAAGTATAAAGATTTTTTCAAGAACATAAGACACTTGAAAAGAATCTGCATCTCAATGCAACAGAAGCCAAATCCTTGAACATGTTTTAGCTACAGAAACACTAGGATTTGTCAGGAATCGAATGTGATTTCCAGCAACTCATCTTGATGGGTACATTCACTGTCTCCCATAGCATACTCCTGGGAAAGCTGGCCCACAGCTTGAATAGTGCATATTGGTTACAATAACGGTTACAATTGGTTGCAGTAATGGCTACATTAAGAATTGGCTAGATGGCCAAGGCCAGAAAGTGGTGGGGACTGGTCATGCATCCAGTCACTAGTCATGACCCCCACAGATCACTGTTGGGTTTAATATCTTTACTGACAATCCAAGTGAGGGTATTGAGTCCACCATTAGCAAATTTGCAGATGACACCAAATTGGGAGCAAATGTCGATGTGCTGGAGGGTAGGTGACAGGCTGGATAGATGGGCCAAATCCAATGGCATGAGGTTCAACAAGGTCAAGTGCCAGGTCCTGAACTTTGGCCACAACCCCATACAGTGCTACAAGCTGGGGACAGAGTGGCTGAAAAGCAGCCAGGCAGAAAGGGACCTGGGAGCTCTGATTGACAGGAAATTAAATGTAAGCCAGCAATGTGCCCAGGTGGCCAAGGCCAATCGCATACTGTATCAGGAATAGTGCGGCCAGCAGCACTAGGGAAGCAATTCTTCCCCTGTACTTGGCACTGGTGAGGCTGCACCTCAAGTAATGTGTCCAGTTCATGGCCTCTCAATTTAGGCAGGATTTTGAGGTGCTGGAACATGCCCAAAGAAGGGCAATGAGGATGGTGAAAGGAGTGGAGCACAAGTTCTGTGAGGAGCAGCTGAGGGAACTGAGGGTTGTTTAGCCTGGAGAAGAAAAGGCTCAGGGGGGACCTTACCACTCTCTACAACTGCCTGAAATGAGGTTGTAGCCAGGTGGGCTCTGGTCTCTTCTCTCAGGCAACCAGTGACAGAATGAGACGACACCGTCTCAAGATCTGCCAGTGGAAGTTTAGGTTAGACTTCAGGAAGAAGTTCTTTCCAGAGATTGATCAGGCATTCGAATGGGCTGCCCAGGGAGGTGGAGTCACTGTCCCTTGAGGTATTTAAGAGGAGACTTGATGTGGCATCGAGTGCCATGGTCTAGTTGACAAGGTGTGTTAGGTCAAAGGTTGGACTCAATCTCAGATGTCTTTTCCAACCTAATTGATTCTGTAATTCTCTAGTGCAGCATATACTCTCTTCCAATACTCATAAAATGGTGAAATCAAACTAAAAGCACGCTAGAAATTTACCTGTGGAAACTAAGACCAGAGTTATAAAGACACGACAAACAGAGATTACATTGATGCTACATGAATTCCTATTTATCACCATTCTGACCTGGAAATAAAACAGCAAGTAACACTTGGATGGGTGGAAACAAAATTGAAACCACAACAAAGTCACTGAAACAGACATCAAAATCTGCTTTGGTAGCAGTCCTTACTTGCAGGTCCCAGTTTTCCAGTATTCCACAAGCTCTTAAGTTTCCCTTACTTGGTTAATAAGAAATAAAAAAACCCAAACTATGGTAATCCCTCACTACTTCGCAGTTCACCATTCACGGATTCAATACATTGCAGGTTTTTTCTGCATCTTTACTATATTGACCACAATTTTGTGGATTTTGCTTATTGCAGCGTCTTTCTGGAATTGACCCCCCATGATATGTAAGGGATTACTGTATGAAGAACAGCAACCAACATGAACCTACCTAGCTTCATTAAAAAACTTAATAATTCAGAGATCCAAACAAATGACCCTCTGTTTCATACCTCTCAGGAAATTATTTTAGCTCCAATACATGCTAAGTGTAAGTGGAACTTGTAAAAGTATTCAGTAAGTGATACTTACAGGCCTATTTTAATGATACCAGAACTACACCAAACGTAAAGCTCTTTTTCAATTTCGGCTGTACAGTAAAAGTTAAATACTCTAAGACAAGAATGCAGATTCAAGTGATTCAGCTAAAAATAATAGCCTAGAAATGATATCTTTAATGATTCCAGTATATTTTTCCAGCATACAATGCTAAATAATACAGCCTGTATATTAATACTGTGTTACGTTTAATTCATCAAAGAGTCAGCAATGACACATCCAATTTCCCCATAAAATGCCTAAAAAAAGATAAACCAGAAGGAGAGAGTACCTTTGGTATTTAACATTGTAAAGCAAATGCTTTATAATCAATTTGTAAGACACTACGATTAGTTGTTCACAGATTGCAAGGTAGGAATTTAACAGCTGTATTTGCAATGCTTCAGCTAATGTCATAACATTAAGATTTCATGATCAGTACATTAATTACCCTGCTACTGCAAAAAGATCCTTTCACTACAGCAGAGACCATAGGATCACCCAAGTTGGAAAAGAACTTTGGGATCAGAGTCCAGCTATAAGCCTAACACTGCCAACTCTAGCACTAAATCATGTCTCATTTCAGTGACCCTCACATGCTGTTCCAATGTTTTCCTGGATCCATTTATCTATTACCATCTACAAACAACATGGCGATTCATTACTCTTACTTATAAGTTATTCCAGCTTTGAGGAATGCATCATGGTTCTTGGCAGACCAGAGTAAAGCACTTCCATAAAGATCCTGATGACATAGAAAACATCTTCCTCAACCCCTTGTTTGCTTTCACAGTCCAACCACAGAGTCACACACATTATTCCCCTCTAACCACTTCTGCTGCTGCAGAGACCCAGATCCTACAAACTGCAGAGAAGCCTCTGCTCTAACTTAAGGTAGATGCAGCCACTCCGAGGGGGCAGCAGACCCAGTAGCAGTGTTTGCCCTCAGAAACTGCGGGCAGCAGGCCTGGTGAACAGATTACACATATTCAGCAACATCATGGCAGAGCAGAAACAGCTGTAACTGATGTACACACTGTCTCTAATGCTGGTAAATTCCAGCTCACGCCAACAAGCATACAAATGCAGGGATTACATCACTATTCACTCATACAGTCTTCATGGCTCCCAAGCCCTAAAGGTACAAACGGGAACACCTGGACTACCTCAGAATCACACTACTATTGGACTTTGAAGCTGCCTACTTCAAAGATCTATTAAGAGACAGACAGCTCTGGCATCAGAAAAATCAGTATTTGCTACAAAGACAGTAAAAAAAGTATTAATGCAGATTTTATTGGGGATTACAATTGAGTTGAAGAGATTGCAAACATCCTAAAATAGTGACTAGCATTGAGGGAAATGTAAGCAAACCATGTATGGCACATAATCTGCAGAAATTCTTCAAAGCACTGTACTTCCCAGCTGATCTACACACTATCATTCCCAAAAGCCAGGGTGTACAGTCAGCCCACTTGCACTTCGCACTCCCCATATTGCCGCTTCAGATCTTAGCGGCATGATTTTTTAGCGATGTAGGAGACGCATTTCGCAACTGCACACGCGCGAGCAGAGCAGGCGGCGGTGTGGGTGCAGGCAGCAGCGGGAGCAGCACAGGTGGCGGCCGCAGGGGCAGCAGCCACCATTCAAGGCAGAAGTTGGGCTACACAGGTTCTAAGTAAGACCGTGGGTGCGCCATATAGGAGACCCGACTGTATCCCTGGCTGCATAACAGTTCTGGCATTTCTTGTCCAAACAAGTCAGAATCTTAATCCTGACAAATGGTAGCAAAAATATGCCACTGCCTACCTCCCTTGGGATTCTTTTACTGACAAGCCAGGGCAGGAGAAAACTCCAAACACAAGTGTACCACAAAGTTTAAAGTCTCTTCAAACATTTACTATTTACTTGGCTCTTCATTAAAAAACCCCAAACTTTAAAGGCGACAAGCACAATGCTGTTTCAAGTCGACACAGCAATTACTCTGCCAACTCACATTTGCATTAATAAGCTTATGGAGATTAAGGATCTCCTAGTTCAAACGCCTTGGCACAGGCTAACAGAGCACACCTCTGGCCATTATGGCGTGGTCAGGGAAAACAGAGAAACAAGCCATAACATACATACGTAACAACAAACTTGTTTTGCAGGGCAAGTTTCAGGTCATGTAATTTTTTTTTTCACACACACTCTCAAACTGAATTTACTCCTGTGACTTGGAAGAACCTACTAACACCTTTTCCGTTGTACAGCGATCCCCCGCATATTCGCAGCTCGCATATCTGCGTATTCAAGTAATCACGGTTGGATTTTCAGTGAGTTGTGAGACCGCACACATGCGCAGAATGTCACAGACCCCGGATTTCATGGCCAGGAAGCACCAATGAGGTGCTACAGTGCGAGCCACACTCCCAGGACTGGCCCTCCAGACCTTATTAGTGTGTGGAGGCTGCGTGGCTACAGGTGGGGAGCAGTCGAATATTCATGGGTTCCATATTTTCACGGATTTCATAACTCATAGGACCTGCCCAGACCCAGCCCCCAGCGAATTCCAGGGGATCACTGTACCTATATCAGCATGCCACTGACCGGGGAAAAGTTGAGACAAACTCTTATCACACACTAACACTTCCAGGAGCCAGGCAAGGCAGGCCAGGTGCCAGCCAATAAGCCAAGTTAACCACTCCAATGTGTGACATCTCATTTGTAATGGCATGCTAAACAAGAAAAAAAATACAGCATCCACACCCTGTCCTGCAAATAATCCATGCACTGGGTAGCATGGTATTCCCATTATATTTCAGCCAGTCCTTTTGCATCGAGGAATCTATCTGTCCTGAATGCAAAGCCATGGAAAATTATCCTATTTCTGTTCCAAGTTGTCCTTAATCTTCCTTTTCCCCCTGCTGGTCAAAATCAATTTTTCCTAAGAGGTTTGGATGCTAGGTGGTTGAATTAACACAGCAGGAGTGGGACTTTCCTCCAAAAAAAAATTTGTGTACAATATTTGTGTACAATATTTTTCACCACACAACAGTGATATTTTCTCTCCTTTTTCCCCCCAATCTATCTCACAGCAGTGCAATAGGGCGGTGTTTTCATCTACATGGTATGCTTTTATCTCATTTTTGTAAGTGTTTGCAGCAGCCACTGTGCAACATGCTGCTAGCCCACAAAAGCAATGCCATGACACATATCATCTTTAACTTTTTTAAAAGCAGACATATCAATAAAGGGTTGCAAGTAAAAAATTAGGTTGTTTAAATTAAATATAGTGGCCTTACTATCAGCAATGGGCATAGCTCTATTTAGGTTTGGAAGCTCAGTTGTAAATGTTTCTATTTTCAGTGCTACAGTTATACCTCCTCCATCGCNAGTAGGAAGAGGAACAACTGATCAGACTTCATTGTTTAAGTTTGTTGCCAGGCAAATGCTCCAGAGGTACACATCTTACCTTCATTAAAATGCTGCTTGGACTGACGTGGAATGAAAATAAACTTCTCCATATCAAGAATTCTAGAGAATGGATGACAATTTTGGTTACATTTCACAGAACCAGTAATGTTGGAAAAGACCCATAGAGATCATCAAGTCCAACCTATCACCTGTTACCTAATTTGTCATACTGAACTCACCTGTAGAAACTTCTTAAGGAACTTGCTTTTTAATTTTATTTTTTTTTACAACAGCACAGTATGAATGAAGAACACACAGGAAGTTCAATCCTAACACCAAGTACAGTGGTAAGTGTCCCCACCTGGCATGTGGGAGACCCGGGTTCGATTCCCGCCAGGGAGACAGTGTTAAGAGTTGGACTCGATGATCCTTGTGGGTCCCTTGCAACTCAGAATATTCTGTGAAAAATTCTGTGAAATACCACTGTGAAGTTCATCTTCCACGCCTTGCCCCTTTCTCAGCTTCATCAAGTAGGGAGCAGGGAGCTTTCCTCCCCAGGACCCAATTTTCCCTCTAACAACAAAACTGTTTACTAAGATATGACATTCTAACAAGTGGCATGCCTGGATGTGCACGGCCAGTCTCAACTGCTCTACAGCATTAATTAGCATCATATAAGTATGTCCTAGAATGTAGTGCATGTTTTTGTTTTCCAAACCTAAGCAGTGCATATCCCCTGGCTGGAGAAAATTGGGGAACAAGAGTCTACTTTCAGTGGAAGTAATTCCTGTCCCATAGAAACGAGCAGTCTCTGAGGACAAAAGTGCTATTTCTTCTAAATCCTTACACACATTATGCTGACTGCCACGAAGACTTGTAGCTTCACCTTTGATAATGCTTCCACTCCTGGAGTGCAGAGGAGCCAGCTAATCCAGTTCAAGGATATCCTCTGGCCACAAAAGCTGGTTTGTATTCTGGATCCATCCTTTGTCTTCTTTCCCCTCAGCTGGCTTTGGTCCTTCCTTTCCAGGGCTGACTTCTACAGCCAGCTCTCACTGACACCTTTTTTTTTAAAAGCATAGGAAAGAGCGCTTTACTTTTCAACCCCTTCCCTGATACAGGATGCCACACATCATTCTGGATGTTTTGGTGGTGTTTTACCTTCAAGTAACAAGCTAAGCTGACACTTAAAAACCTCATCCTCACACAGCCCCTTTAAAACGTCATGATGATTTTGAACATCCTTTGAAAATTATGTTTCTCATCACATGCCCAGATGATGTCATCTTAACTATGGAACAGGTAACCAGGGCATTCCTTCTCCCTGTGCACTCAAACTCAGCCCTGGAGAAAGAGAGTCGTATTTGAGGAAACAGGAAGCTTAAATGTTAACCAGTTTATACATAACACAGCAAATAGCTTCTGGGCTGAGACAATAAGCACAAAGAAAGGAGGAGGTAAGAGGACTTGAAAAGACAATCTCCAGAGAGTAATGGGAATGCAGAAAAGAGCTACCACAATTCAAATCCCTGCCTCCACTCCATCCTTGAAGCTATGCAGCCTGAAAGCACATGGCAAAATCCACTTTCTTCTGTAGTACAACTGAGAAGCTCAGGCTGCAAGTTTGACACAGTAGCTGACGTGAGTTTGGCCTGAAATACAGGAAGACTTTAAGCCTATGATGAACACATACCCTCTTGATCCCCCTTTGTTTTGAGTTTTTACGTACCCACCTATATAGCACACAAAAATTAGCTTTCGAGCAACAAGGCAAGGTAGTCCTTGCCTTGCTAAACAGCCAGGATTCCTGCTCTCACATACCCTACGTAAACAACAGAAGGTAGTCCTATAGCAAGACACATAATACTCTTCTTGTTTAAGGAAAAACACATTTCCCAAAACTTCAGTTTATGCAACATCAGTCACCTACCCCCACCACAAACACTGTACCAGTTACAATTTAACTCATAAATATAGTTGTCATAATTTATTACACCATGATTCAGTTTGGTGGTTTTTTGTCATGCAGTACGTCTGGGCAACCTTCCCACATCTCAACAAGCAACAGCCAGAGGGCTGCCCAGAAGAAATGGGCTGCCAAAGCAACATGCTTTTGGATGTCCTATTACGAACAACTAGTACTGGCCAAACTAGTCACACAGACTTACCAGGGCAGTCTAACAAAATTATGCACTGAATTTTTACAGAACCCGCCTCCACTCAAACACAGTAACCACGCCTCCTAATTTACTTTAAAGCTCTAATGTTTTGATGTCTTTGCAGGTGTTTAAATCCATACCTTTGACATGGTTTTCTTTTCTGTGAATAGAGTACTACCCACCTTTCCAGACCATTGAAAAAAACCGTAATTGCAAGCTGTGGACACTGCACGAATATTTGAGACCAGTTTTGTAATGGACCCAATTGTCATGTTTGGAATATTAAGTTTGGAAGGAAAACAATCATCCTCTACGGCTGCCTCACTACCTACCCACCATGTGAAGCCCAGCCGCCTATCACACAATCCGCCTCTTCCTGTGTTACCCTCCTCCCTGTATTTCTTTTCTTCCCTTTCAGTTTTTGCTTCGTACCTTGTTCATCCACTTGTGGAGAAGAGAGGAAACTGAATCTATTACAGCCAAGAGAAGCCTATGACTTCTCACATCTAATTCTTCCTAAATGTCAGTTCAGGATCCTGAACGCAATGCTTTACTCTTGCGGGGTTTTTGTTCTCAGTTGTATCCCTCTCTCTCCCTGAACTGCTCACTACGACAGCTTCTTGTCTATCCAAGCTCGTTCACGCGCAGTTTTGTAATCATCTTTATTCCCGAGGCCAGTAAAAGAACATCCCTTACCAATCTCCTTATTAAGGGCTCTGAAAAAAACCAAACGTACGTCCTTTCTGCAACAGCGCTTCTTCCCCAACTCCCTTCCCCCTCTCCCCCCGATTAATTTCCAAGCACATGAGCTACCAAGCCATAATTACACATTTCTGCCTTTTTTTTGGGGGGGGGGCAGTACGTCTCCCTCCTTCCACTCCTTTCCTGCAAGTACCACACGTTCAAATGGCCAGAGCCCACTCTGCTGCTCAGTAACTTTGCACTACTGCTAGAGAAAGCGCTTGGGGAGAAGAGACAGCGGGTCGCCTCAGACAACCAAGAAGGCAAATAAACCCATTTTCACACCTCTTCCCCTGCCTTATAACACTGCAAAATATCCCAGCCACGCGGTATCTTCTCACGGAAAACAAGGAAAAAACCCAACAAACCCACAAGGAGAGCACTTCAAAACACCGAACCGCTCCCGGTGCGCTGTGGCAGCCGGGGCGCAGCGCTCAGTCCCAGGCACCGCACCCGGGGCCGGGCAGGGCAGGGGATGAGCAGCACCGGCGGTGCTGAGCCCCGCACGGCCACACGCCGCCCGTCCGCCGAGAAAGGCGGCCGAGCCGGGGGGCTC
>WEKX01028082.1:0-12962 GCA_013390025.1 Pitta sordida
AATATCACTGACTAACCCTTCCTTATAAGGTTGTAAGGAAATTAGTGTTTGTCTCTTCTCCCAAGTAACAAGGAATAAGATGAGGCAATGGCCTCAAGTTACACCAGGGGAGATGTAAATTGGATGTTAAGAACAAAAATCGTCATCAAATGATTATCAAGAATTGGAACAGACTGCCCAGAGAAGTGGTGGAGTCACCATTCCTGGAGGTGTTTAAAAGACATGGATATGTGGCGGTTGAGGTCATGGTTTAGTGGTGGTCTTGGCCATGCTGGGTTAACAGATGGACTCTGTGATTTTGAAGGTATTTTCCAATCTAAATGATTCTATGATTTTAAGCATAAACTCTTATGGCTCTGCTCTCTAGGCTCCCATGTTTGCAACACAGAAAGTACAGAACACTTAAATCAGAATTTCCAGAGCAGACAGAAAAAATAAATCTTGAGAATTTTTTTCTTTTATTTATTTTGAGTTTGCATCCTTGGGAAGTGAAGCATAACAGTATTTATGTCGATATTTCATAGTGTTCGTTCAGGTTCAAGAAACCAGGTTTCCCTGGCAACCTCCATTGTTCTGCCTCCCTAGGTTGCTTTAGTCTACCATCACCCTGGCACTTGTGATATAGTGTAACCAGTACAGCTGGGACAGAGCTGCACTCACTTGTGCTGCTACCTGCAACAGCTGTTGACTTTCAGTAAGCTGTAGAGCCCATCACCAAGGACTGAGGCTCTGAATTCTGTCCTTGCCTTCTTGGTAGAAGCCTAATTAATTTTCACAGATCTTTCCCACAGCTTCAGGTTGTCAGACCACACAGCACCAACCTAGGTTAAACTGCCTCCAGAGACAGCAGCTATGGACCAGCTCTCTGATACACCTGGCGGCCCACTTAAATGAACTGATATTCAAGAACTGAAAGGAGGGTATTAGAGAGAATGGCAGAACGTAGTCTTTGCTTTCAGAAGAATTTCACAAAATCACAAAATATTCTGAGTTGGAAGGAATCCACAAGGATCATTGAGTCCAACGGCACCACTGCCTCCCGACAGGAATCAAACCTGGGACTCCCAAATATGTCATGCCTCATGCATGACAGGCGGGGACACTTACCACAGTACTAAAGTGGATTTTTACAATGTGTCTGAGCAGATAGCAACAAAAATAAGGAAAACCTATAAGAAGAATATGAACTTAATTCCCAACTCAAGTTGTTAATAGTAGCTGAGGCACAAGCCCTTTCACAGCTGAACTGGCATTTGGATTGATCAATATTGACAGCTTGTTTACTGGGAAGATCTCAAGAATTCGAAGTGCTCACCACGTATCTTAAGCTTCCTTCCAATGCAGGAAAAACACAGTGAGGAGGAGGCTAGTTCCTTACCCTCTGCTGATGCAAGAGGAAAAGAAAACCTTTCACTTTCTGGCTTTGCATTAAATTTACAAAATTTGACCTGCTAATCTTTTATATGTTAGCATTCTTTCATCTTCTTGAGAGATAAATATTTTTAATCAGGCAATTCCCTTCAGGATAACAATGATTCAAATTATACTGATGAATGGTATCAATCAGTTATTAGGCATGAAAAATATGTATGTCAAGCTCTAACAATGTTTATACTGACAAAAGTTAGCATTTTCCCCTTCTTAAAAAAAATCAAATTCTAATATGTAGGGGGTTTTGTACATTCAAGAGGGCTTTTTTTCTTCAAATATTAGAAAAAATCCAGCAACTAACTATGGAGTCCTGTTTGCAGGATAACATTACATGTTCTAATTAACTAAATTAATTGGAGATACCACACCATATCCCTGCAGATATATAGAAGATATTTTCAAAAGCTGCTTTTTAAAATGGAAAATTAACATTAAATGGGACTGCTGACTTTAAAAGCCCTAGACATGATTGTCTTGTCTTTCTCATTATTTTGCCAGATATCTATCTTGACTCAGACAGTGCCTGATTTTTAAGGATTTTAATGTTCAGGACATCAGGGCTTCTTCCATGGGAAGTCAAGCACAGAGTTCTACCTCTCTCTATCCCTTATCCTAGAAGTCAGACTGTGACAGGAGGTGGCTTTGTTAAAACAGGACATCTATACAAGCTGCTAATCATTCAGCTTCATGCAGCAAGGAAATGCATTGGTCACATCATGAGGTTTTCATTGGCAAACACTCTCCCATGCAAATGGCTGATCCAGGGCATCTTAGTTGTATCTTGTTTTTTCACAAACCGGCTATGAATTTGTATTGGGCTGCTGCAGAAAATGGTGTAATGAGGAGACAGTGATTTCAGGCAGAACCTAGGGAGGATATAACCAAAGGCCTTGCTTATAGAGACCCATATACTAGCAGAAGTAACCACCATATAGCCTGAGCATATGCCTTGTTTGCCTTTAACTTGTTCCTGTGGAAATGCATAGGGGCAGCTTTCAGCAGATCTCAGTTGCTACTGAACAAACTCAGCTGATGAATTTGTAATGGAGGAAACCATATGTAGTTCCCACCTTGTCCACACATGATCTAGGATCATACATGACCCAATCTACAAACCTTGTCTTACCATTAAATTAAGAAGCATACCTATATGCAACATTCCTCTAAGAGATAGAAGTAAAAATGAATACGTTTGTTTACTTTTAAGAAAATCCTATGAAATGTCCAAAGACCGCAATGCTGACAAACCTCATCATGGATGGGATCTGCATACTGTGATCAACTTTAAGGGAGTCTTTTAATGTTGAGATAGTCAAAGTTCCCAGCACTAGAAGAGATTTAAGCTTACTATCACGTCCTACTACTTCTCTTTCTATCAGAAAGGACACAAGATTTTTATCAACTTTTTCCACTCTTTATACAATAAATTCAATTACCCTCAAGTCTCTTTGCCTTACTTACTGAGATCCTAGAAGAACCTGCAAACATTTTGTGAACAGAAGAATTCATTATGTGTACAAGGCTATCCACATACTTCTGTTACCTACCGTATCTGATGCACTTAGTAGTCTGACTTGATATCAGGACAGGGGTTGGTATGTTGATATCCGGTTACGGAGGCTGGGTATCAGGTGTCAGGTGGGGTTTTAGGCCTTAGGATAGGTGTGTTAGGCCTTAGGATATGGGTGAGGTTAGAATGTGGCTGGACTGGATGAACTTTATGGTCTTTTCCAACTAAAATAGTAATTCTGTGTAATATTTCCCTAAGTTACAAGGAAAAAAAACCCAAACAACACAACTCTCATTAACCAAACCATTTGTTCTGATGGTAACACATGATCTGTAACATAGAGCTGGAAAAAATACACTGCAAAATCAAGTACCAGACTTGTTTGTTTCAGTTGTGTTCAACATGGTCTGTTTTCCTTATGAGAACAGCATTAGGAGTCTGACCTAGAGAAGTTATTTGTGGTTTAGCTGCTGTTCAAAGATGACTTGTCCCCACCTCCGCAGTCACAAGAGTGAAATCACAGAATCACAGAATCTTCTGAGTTGGAAGGGACCCACAAGGACCCTTGAGTCCAACTCATAAATGGCACCACTGTCTCCCCAGTGGGAATCAAACCCCCAGTCTCACTTGTGAGAGGCGGCAACACTCACCAGTATACTAAAGTGGAAATGCTCCATGAAAACCAGTTTGATCATTGGCATTATTTTAGGCTCCCTCTCAACAGATCTCCAGCACTCAAGGAAAGAAAGGCATCTTAATTGGTATTTACAAAAGGTGTTTATCTCAGTAGATAATGAAAATACTAAGAATGTACAAAAGAAAATTACATTCTGAAAAGAAACCAGGAAGAACGTTCAATACCAAAACAACTCCCTACAGAAGTGTGATAGAAGACAAATAATGCTCATCTAGATTAAGCTACAGTAAAATTAATTCATTTTGTAACCAGAAAGTTCACATCAGCAATAGCAGTATAAACACCTAAAGCAAAAGAAGGTGCTGTTGCAAATTATGGCATAATGTCATCTTTACAGCTACTGTCTTTGTCATTATAGAAGTAAGCATATTATTTTGCTGCTGATTGCAGGTGTCATTTTTGCAAAACAGTATTTATTTTATGCAGAATGCATCTGGAGCTGAAGATAAATATGCAATACATATAACATACACATGAAGATATTTTGCTTAAGTTAACACAGTCATTTGAAACATCCCAACTTCATTAAAAAAACCCACCACATAACCCCCCACTTTGCGCCCTCTCAAACTAACAAATAAAGAACAGGAGAGTTTTCAAGTCTGATTCTGTGCAAAAGAGAGATGGCAACTGGGTTTTCCCACAAACCATGAATCTGAAGGTATTGTTCAAAGGAATGTATTTGGCATAGAGAAGTAGTAAAGACATCTACCCAAAATTCTTGCTCGGAAACATTTTAACCTAGAAGTGTAGAAATAACAATCCTGTGCACAAATTTCATTTCCCAGCAGTGGATAAATGCCTAATCCAAATTGATTCTGGCCAATATTTCATGCTTTAATCAACAAATGTATGTGGCAGAAAGCTATCATCGGAAATTTTAAAAAGTAAAAAAAAAAAAAAAAGCAAAACATAACAAAACATGGGTCCTGATCTGATGCCATGAAGGATATTCATTAATGCAGCAACAGATGGTTAATCTGCAGACTTAAAATATGTCAACTTCATTTCATTAAAAGCCAATATTTTTATAATATTGCCATTCCGACAGCATGCCAAATTTTATTGTTGTTTTACTTTTAAACAGAAGCTTTCTGATGAGGAGCAACATATTCACTGTACCTTTGTATGACTCAAGAGTAACTCTCCTGTGGGTTCCCTCTTGCAGTGGCTCTGCCATGCACTGCAGGATTTTGGTTCCTCTACTCCTACACTCAGCAACATTTCTGGAGGCTGCAACAGGTTCTGGAGCCAATATAACAAAGCTACTACTGGTAAGCAAGTTAACTGGTTTTGTGTCACATCAAATAGCTCAGCCATCGCACTGTAATTTACAGTGTGAATACACAGCAGTGTGTCTACCTGGAAGTGGGGTGTAACTCACTGTAGCAGTATCAATAGCTGGCTTAAGTTATTTATAAGAACACGAGGTGGCACCTGACGTCAGATAATACTCATTCTTCAGCACCATGTCCCACCAAAGTAAACTGGCACTGAGGCATGACGGTAAATATGAGAGCTGGCTGTTAGCAGTCATTACAAAACACACCACCACCAAACTTATCCTGATCTCAAGTGCATTACCTGACTTTAGTTCTGCTTGAGGCTTCTCAGATATTTACATTTACACATTACAGGAACATCACAGGTCATTCTTAACTTTTCTGGATTTAAAATATCAGGTGGCAGGGACTAATACCTTTGGGAGACTTCAGTCTGAGTGGCACTGCACTGATGCTCTTCAGGAATTTTATCTCTAAAACCTCTTCTCCTAGCACAGATGTCTCCAGATCTTAACGGGAGAAGATCATGAGCTTCAGAGCCCAGCAGAGACCAAGCACTTGACACCCAGTGGTACCAGAGCAGAAAGGAATCAAATCTTGATATGTGAGTCCTGCTGACAGCTGTTTAGGAGTTGCAAGCACTGCTATAAAAGTACCAGGCAAAGTCCCATGTGGTTATGGACTACTTCAGTGCTCTGATCTTTGGTGCAGACCTAGTTCTGTTACTAATACGAAATATTGTTTTACTGGTTTGGAATAATTTGCCCCTAAAATAAGAAAATAAATATTATACCTTTATTTGAAGGAAAACGAAAGTTGGAAAAAAAGGGGGGTGGGTGGTGGGAAAGTTAACAAAGATAACCACACAATAGTTCTGAAGAATAATGTCCCATATGTCACTGACCCACAAAAGTGTAAGTAAGAGCAGCACCAGGACATACTGGCCTGGGTGCCAGATTATGAAAGCTTATTTTTATGTTCAAGAAAACACCTACAGGCATTATTTTAAAACCATTACAAGTGTGTGGTCTGCAGAGAGATTGTGAAAAAAAGTCAGACTGCTGTTTTGCTGTATGTTCCCAGACATCAAACAGAGAGCTAAATTCCTGACAGTCACATCAGCATAATTACCCAGCAGGCATCTAACCCTTCACTAGGCCCTTTGGACAGTTTCACAGCTGCTCCAGTTCTGAGCAGCAGGGTTGGAGAAGGGGTCAGGGAGGAGGACAGAGTCAATCATACAGATGCCATGGTTGGAAACAAACAGCCAAAGTCTATGTTTTGTGGCTCCTAAGCACACCTCTTAGGTGAACGCAATACCTGAATTCAATCAACAGAGAAGACAAACACATGGGGACAAATTTATCACTGCTCTAGTAGGAAGCTATACAATAACAATATATACACTATTTACCTGTGCCTCAAAGTACTAAAGAATGCTAAGCAGAACTTAGTAAATTCTACCAAAACTTGGTAGATCCCAGCTTCTTATTTACATTTTAATAACTCTGTCTTTTCCTCCAGAGTTTTGGATCTTACTCCTTGGATACACAGAACAGTGACAGACACTCTTAGAAATATCAATGCAAAAAATATTTAAAAATGCACAAAATTCTTCTTTAAAGATGGCAGCAGAAATGGGCTGCTGCAGTTTTTAGTGTTTCTCATTTTAATTACAGAGTGTATCAGCCACTCCAGATGCCTATCCCAAATCTGAATGCCACAGAAAGATACATAGTATGAGAGTTAAATACATAGATGGCAGGAAGACAGGAACAGGCTAATGCTGGTACTGCAAACGAAGTGGGAAGCTAGAAGCCTCAGAGAGCTAATGCATTCCCGACTCTTCTTTCTCATGTGGAACCTTGGCTGAATTTGCAGTAAACAGCAGTAGAAATATGGCTGTGCAAAAGAAGCAGCCTCCTAGGTAACCACATCCTAATCCACCTGCAGCTGCAATACCATGTAGAGATTTCTGCTGGTATCAGTGGACACAACAACATAAGTGGAAATCCAATGTATAAATCAACAGACAAAATACAGGTCTAAACCAAACATGATTCTAACAACTGAATCCTGCAGACCCTGATGTTCTATAAATGAGTGGAATCAATTAGGTTAAACTGTGAGAGAAACATACTTTATGGTAGAAAAATATGCAGTAGACCCATCATGTCTCTGTTGTAAGTTCTGTGCTAAATAGTACAGATTTCAGTAAATGTGATGCCTTGCTAGGTAGAGATCAGTGCTCAACCTCAACTTTTCCAGATACTTAAAATAATCAACCTGATGTGAACACTAATTAGGAGGAATGCTGCTGTTTGCTTAAAGGAAGTATTTGTGGAAATAACACTTTCTCCTTCTTTGTAATTGAATTTTGAACACGGACTTACTTCAGTGTAAGAAGTTATTAGCCATTTTCAATAATTTAATTTTTTTGGTCAATATAATGAAAAAAATTATCATTTTCATATAGACAACAGTTTTATACCAAAACCTTACTGAGATCAACTACCCTAATAAGTCATGCCTGTTGGACCTATGTGATAGTTAAACACTTTACTGAAGCCAAGAATAAGGACATCTCCAGTAAATAGACATTTTACATTTCAGTTCCCAGAGTACTTCAGGATACACCCCAAGTATGTCACTAAGTCCAAGAAAGAAGAGAAAAATTACAGGAAAACATGAAGTGATTACAACATAATCCAAAGTCCCTAGGATCAAAGGAGAGACTTATAGTGAGTTCAGCAAACTTTCAAGCTTGACCATAGTCACTCAGAAAAAGGACGTCAGGAACAGGTTCAAGGAACTAAAAATAAATACATACAAATAGTTGAAATATTCAGTATTGTACAGTGATAAAGTTGTAATATCATTCTTAGAGCATTTTTCATTGAAGTGAGTACTAAACTCTCAGAACTCAAAAAAATTCTAAGTATGATAAAAAAAATCATATTCAAAGATAAAACACATGTTGATTACGTGATATTTTTAGATATCACAAACTTCACTTTCTAGTCCAAGTTACTTATTTTAATCCTAACTAAAAATAGCAGACTTGCCAATTCCTCTGCTAGCCTGACAAGTAGTCTAGACATGGTTAGATAATAGCATTCACTTTTGACAGTCTCCTCTAAGGCATTAAACCTTTGTTAACGGTTTAATAAATTCCAGTCAAATAGTGCTTTATGACAGTCATGTCAGTTAATAAATTCCAAGATGTTTATAACTACAAAGACTAGTTTTCTTCTCAGACACCTGAATTAGCATAAAGTATGAACGTATAGATGTCACTGACATATGGAATAGAAACATAATTGATTGAAACATATTGCAAAATTCTCTTCATGTTTCCATGAATAAAGTCAAGTAATAGTTACATTTGTGTCCTGGTTTGAATGAGGGTTTTTTTCCTGGCAGCCGCAATGGGGGGACAAACTAGCAGTGCTAACACCAGCCAGCTGCTGCCTGGGCCTCAACTGCTGTCAAGGAAGCCAAGGTCAGAAGCAGATAGAGACACCTCTGTGATAACATATTTAAGAAAGGAGAAAAAAAAAAGGAAAAGCAGCAAAGAAGATGGCCGGAGCAGAGCCTGTGAGAGGTTGAGCAGCCATGAAGGCACCATGGCCAGGGCAGCCGAAGGAGGGGTGGGAGGTGTTCCAGACATCTTGCTGCTGCTTGTAGAATGAACCACAGTGAAGCAGACTGTCTGCCTGCAAACCTATGGAATAGAGAGAGAGAAACCAGAGGTGCAGAATCCACCTGAGGCTACACTGAAAATGGAGGATCATGCTGGGAAGCTGCAGATAATCTTGGAGCCCAGGAACACTTGGCCAGAGCAGAGCTAGGCAGAGATGGCAGAGATCCTTTGGACAGACGCACCGTGAAAGAATTGCAGTATGGTAGGATCTGATCTATGTACTTTGGGATGGGCTCATAATGAAGCAGTGAAGCCAGTGCTTAAAAGACTGCATCCTGTGCTGTGACTCTCAGGCAACAGAGAATGGAAGAGCTGTCGCTCCAGGGTCTGGAGCACTCACATTGAGAAAGGGACATGAAAGACTTTTTCTCTCGTGAGAGAAAGAGGACTTTATGAAAGGCAGAGAGGTGGTTTCCTACCCCAAAACTGGTCAGAAATACCAACTTTCCTGGCTTTTCCCCTACCCCTGTTCCCCCTTTTGTCTCCTGGAGGAAAAAAGGCAATATGAGATCTGTTGTAAGAAGAATCACAGAATCACAGAATCACAGAATATTCTGAGTTGGAAGGGACCCACAAGGATCATCNATCTGTTGTAAGAAGAATCGAAGAATCACAGAATCACAGAATCACAGAATATTCTGAGTTGGAAGGGACCCACAAGGATCATCGAGTCCAACTCTTAACACTGTCTCCCTGGCGGGAATCGAACCCAGGTCTCCCACACACCAGGTGGGGACACTTACCACTGTACTAAAGTGGATTTTAAGAAGAGTTGGGGGTTGGGGGAAAGGTTGCCTTCAAAAAGATGCTTCTCACATTAAGCTCTGATCTTGCTAGAAATAAATAAATCCTTTATATTCCACACTTGTTGCTTGTCTTGTATTGCCTGTGATAAATCTTTTTTTCCAGATTTTTTTTTTCTTTTTTTTTCTCTGGGAGAGGTAGTGGGTGAATCTCTGGCATTCAGCCAGGGTCAAACCACGACAATTTGTTATGACAGATACTGAATACAGCAAATAAATATCAAGATACTTTCTGCCCTTTCAAAAATGTTCAGCTTTGCAAGAACATATTTAACATTTTCTTATTATTCAGCATCCTCATGTAATCAGCATCGTGGAATCCTCATGTGTAAACTGATGATGAGAGGCAATACTCAGTGGCACTTGGAGTCACAAGTCCACCATCCATTCCTCTTCATCCTGAAGTATTATCTGAAAGCCTCTCTTTTCCTCAAAATCCATATATCCTTACTTTTCTAGAATACTTATTTTCTTAAGCTATACCCAGTATCTCAGAATAACACGTGTTGCTTTACAAGATACAGTACACTTTCTTACAAGTACACAAGTTGACACAGTAATGAAAATTTTCACATTACTGAAAAATATTTAAAGAATATATGTCTTCTCCAGGATATGTACTTATCTAAAACTTGTCCTTTAGCTTTCACATATAATTTCAAGCCTGGCAGAATATTTAACCATGAAGAAATAATGCCTCTATGTGACTCAGCAACACCCTAATACAACAATATCTAAATATTTCCTGACTTTAAACCTGCGAAAAGCATCTGTATTGGTTGATAAGAGATCTTATCAGGTCACAGATGCAGCAGTGGATGTCATGGTCTCCACACATGGGGGTAAAGGAGTAGAGAAAAACTTCATAGACTCTTATGTAGTCTTACATAATAGGTAGCGCTCAGAACATCAATACAGCCCCAAACTTTCCCACCACATAGGGCACCTATGCACTCAGCTACACAGAGGGGAATATAATAACTAAAAATGAGGAAAAGGCAGAAATATTTAATACCTTCTTTGCCTCTGTTTTTAACAGTAAGACAGACTGACTGCAGGAAAATTGGAATTGTGTGCTGACAGAAGCAGTAGGGGTGCAACATAACCCCGCTGTAATCCAGGAGGAGGTAAAGACTTGCTGAGAGGCTTGGAACCTCACAAGTCCATGGGACCAGATGGGATCCATCCGAGGGTGATGAAAGAACTAGCAAATGAACCTGCTAAGCCACTCTCCATAATTTACCAACAGTCCTGGCTTACTGGTGGTGTACCACAAGACTGGGAATTGGCTAATGTGACACCTATCCACAAGAAGGGCAGGAAAGATGATCTGAGTAATTACAGACCTGTCAGCCTGACCTCAGTCCCAGGTAAAGTCATGGAACAGAGAGTCCAGTGTGCTATTACGCAGCAACTGGAAAATGACCATGACATTAGAACTAGTCAGCATGGATTTAGAAGAGGTAGGTCCTACCTGACCAACCAGATCTCCTTTTATGAATTGGTGACTCACCTGGTTGATGAAAAAAAGGCTGTGGATGTTGTGTACTTGGATCGTAGCAAAGCCTTTGACACAGTTTCCCATGGTAAGCATCAGGAGAAACTCTCAGAGCATGGACTAGACAGAAGCATTTTATGTTGGATTAGGAATTGGCTGGATGGACGAGCTCAGAGAATGTTGGTGAATGGTGTCACATCCAGTTGGCAACCAGTCCCTAGTGGAGTCCCACAGGGATCAGTGTTAGGCCCAGCACTGTTCAACATCTTTATTGATGATATGGACGAGAGAATTAAGTCCATCATCAGCAAGTGTGCGGATGGTATCAAGCTGGGGGCAAATGCTGAACTGCCAGAGGATAGGAGGACCCTTCAGAGAGATCTTGACAGACTAGAGAAATGGGCAAATTCCAATAATATGAGATTTAACAAGACTAAGTGCCGGGTTCTTCACTTTGGACATAACAACCCCATGCATCGCTAACAGCGGGGGGATGAGTGGCTGAAGAGTGGTGGAATGGAGAGAGATTTAGGAGTCATGATTGACTCCTAAGTCAGTGTGCCCAGGTGGATAAGAGGGCCAATGGCATCCTGCCCTGTATCAGAAACAGTGTGGTCAGTTGGACTAGGGAAGTTATGCCTCCCCTCTACTCGGCACTGGGTGGGCCTGATCCCTGGGTGGGCGTTCGCTTGGGAGTTGGACTAGATGATCCTGTGGGTCCCTTCCAACTCAGAATAACCTGTGAACCACTCCTCTAGGCACATCCCAGCAGTGCCGCCTTGCAACTGTGGCCTTGCTCTTATACGTGTACTAAAAGACTTTGCTGTTTTCCAGGTATTCTTCCCAAAGCTAGAAGCACCAGGTGCAGCTCTTAACCCTTTGTCTGCCAGAAGATCATACCAACTCAATGTTTCAGATTGCTGCAGTAAACCCTGACAGCTTAAGTGATTACACTTTCCTGCTCCTACAATGAAAGGTTTACTAATGCCAAACACATTTATTCCCTCTAGCCTTCTTTACTCCCCAACACAGAGAATGAAAAACAGCAGACTGTGCAGTATGACTACAATCAACAAGCATATGGGCCTTCATTTAAGAAGGATAAATTAGTTCACTGCCGATTATTTAGAGAAATATAATTATTGTCTAGCTTCTGCAGCTACTGCAGAACATCTGGGTTTCCTCTACCTCTTTACAGGGAAGAAAAGGATGGAAATTCCTTTCTATTTAATGAATCTGCAGAAAGGAGAACATTGCTGCTGTTTTTGGTTGGGAAGAGAGAAATTCAATTTATTGACCCTAACTTAACAAAAGTTCTGATGAGGACATTTCCCATCTATTCCAGAAGGGCAAGCAGGCAAATTAATCCACTGGCAGTTAAATCAAGAAAAGCAAAGTCACAAGTGATTTCCCATACAATATTTTGTTAACTTGTGTACTTTGACACTTATCAAGAGGTCTGACTACAGGGCTTTCTGTTTAGAGGGTCGAGGACAACTGACTAATACAGTACTTGAGATGGCAAGGGTTGGTCTTCAATGTGATAAAAGTTCACTTGTCTAAGACAGATAGGCAGAGACGTTTTACCCTTTCATAAAAGCCCTTTCAAAACACCTGGGAATGCTTTTGAATCCAAAACACCAACTTACAAATAGGTTCATAAATGAAAGGCTCTTGGTTGAAAACAGATGGGTAATCTCACAGGTCCTACACTTCTCAAACTATCATTGTATCAATAATGATCATTACTTTCTTTTTTCCACATTTCATTAAATCTTTGTCTAAGAGTACCAACACCAACCAAAGCATTTGAGGAGTCACATCACCATGCTGGAAGTCTGTAACATTGCAATTCAATATAAAGAAAAATAACATGCAGTTTCGCTAAGTCTGGCACATGCAGCCATGCTTAGGTCCCACAACCTTCAGCGGTGCCAAGGCCAGGAGAAAAGGCTGCCTCATGGTTTGGTGTCAAGCTGGCCGCAGCTTCTAAAGCCAAGAATTGTATCCAAAATGCAATTCATCGCAAAGAAGGGG
>WEKX01028087.1:0-23936 GCA_013390025.1 Pitta sordida
CTCCAAAAACGCAAAGATACTTTCAGCACAAAGAAACTTAATACTATATCAAGCAATGACAAAAGAAACACCTCTTCAAAAGGTTCAGTGTCTGCTACTGAACTTGCCAGCACGTGGGTGGGCACAGTCCCTTGCTTTGGCATCTCCCACCTGCCAGCACCACAATGGATGTCTGGCCCCTTGGTGCCTGTTCCCTGTGCCACCTGCTGCTAAGATACACCAGGAGACAGGGGAAAAATAGTCAGATTTTCCTAATATATTTTACATAGACTGTCCTAAAAGCGTTTGCAGTCCAACAAAGCCACTAGCCAGTCACACACAGCATGAAAACAATTTATAAGCCATTAGTGCACAGTGCAAATGAAGTTTAAAAACTCTTATTATTATAGAAGTTAGATGTCACAGCNTTATTATAGAAGTTAGATGTCACAGCCAATCTGCTCTGAAAGCTGAGAACTGAATGCAGAGATCCCTGTGGAATCAGTTTGGCCAATTCTCCAGCACTTAAGAGTTTCCTGTTCTGAAAGAGCAGACAGCACACACTACCCCCTTTTATAACCAGGTAAATCTAGGTAAGGTAAAAAACTAATGAGAGAAAAATGTAACTGGAAGGTTCTTAAGGTGGCTAAGTTACATCTAATCACACACTCCAAATGCATATCTAAGAGATGCTCTTACACTAGGGACAAGTGGTAATAATTGTATTTAGAAACAAGCCACATAAATGCCAACATAACACACAGTAACCATTCCAAACACCGAGCTGAAAACTGAAATTACAGGACAGGATTGTGAGAGCTGGAGACTTTTTCTCCCCAGCTCAGATAAAAAGATCAGCATTAGTGAGCTGTAGAGCAAGACTTACCTGGAGTGCAAGATCCAGAACCACTGACACTCCTCCAGCTGTAGTTTCCTGCTTCCCACAGCTCTACAATCTGTGTTATATTCAGGAATTTATACTTCAGTGGCATCATAACAGTCAGGGTCCTCTGTATTCCTTCTTTCTTCTCCACAGGTAACCATCCTTCTGGAACAGTCTATATAGAACCAGTGATCCAGCTGCTAATGCCCAGCACATTTTCTGGTTTTATTGAAATATTTGTTACTGGTTATTTTATTTATACATTTTGTTTCAACTTTCAGATGTTACTGCCTGAAAGAAACATGCTGTCCTTTCTCCCTTCTCCTCTTGTCAAACTCCTCTAAACAGATTTTTGTTTTTTCTTTATAAATGGAGTGTACTGTGGTACTCACACCCATGACATGTGAACAAAACCAGAGTCTTGCAAACCACTAATTCATATTCGAAAAAAATTATTTCAGTCTCCCTTAATCTAAAAGCGAAAAATCAAATAAAACAACTGAGTTAAAAAGCCATCTTGTCTTGCACACAAACTCCAGTCTCTTATCTGTTCTAAACAGATAAGAAACTACAATTAGCATACTGCCATTGGCAATACACTCGTGTAATGTAAGAGGATACTATTAAGAGAAAAATGCAAGTCTTTCAGGCACATAAAAAAGGGCAAAGAGACTATACACTTCTGACACATGAAACTGCACCAGGAAACTAAATTCCATACAAGTCTAGCAACACTTCTTATGTATACAAACTGAAAACTGCTTTGGATCCCCCACACAGAGTCAGTTATCAGGCAAAAATGACTCACAGCTAAAATATTCCTACTATGAGAAGGCACTAAGGGCATTAAGGATTTTAAATCAGAACAATTTGTAATTTCCAACTTGTCATTAGATTATTACTGCAGCTAAAAGCAGTGGGGGTAGGGGGAAAGGAATAAACTAAACTGAATAATACTACAAATACCTATGCATATCTAAGAGTTAGGAAAAAACCCACATCAGCAAGTGATCTGTATTCCACAAACAACTATTTTTAAATACACATTCATTGTTTAAGTCCAATTTAAAAAATCCCTACCTTCGGGATTTTGTAACAGGTATACTCCAGTAAACTAATTTTTTTTTACTTTCATGACACCCAAACAGGCCATGTCACGCCCCAGAGAGCAGTAGAATGCTTGATCAGATGTGTGTATTGGGCAACTTCCTTAGTTTAAAAAAAACAACTTGGAAGAACACCTTTAAGCCCTCTGGTTTGTGTGAGAGCAATTTAAGCATCCAAACAGCTCCCCAGAACAACAAGCAAAAATTAGCTCCGACATTTTAAAAGAGTTTTGTTGTTCACAAGACAAAAATGGGCAAGAATTTATTGGACTCATACTTGTAGCTTTCAGGAATTCATCTGCTCTTCTAGAACAAGAAAATACAGGCAGAAATCCAGAAAATATAAAAAAAAGCGGTAACATTTTCAAACCTCGATTTCACATACTGTTCCATTTGAAATTCTGTTTCCTGACCACTCAGATGATGCACTGTAACAGAGCTGCAATGCAGAGAACCCTTCCCTCCCCACCAATCCCGTCAGCTACAAACACAGCACACAGTACAAGGTGCATTCACGACAACTTTAATTTTTCCACACAACTCTCATGCACCAGGAAACCACAGCACACTGCTTGGCCTTCTCCCAGACAGTAAATACTCTCTTTTCCTTATTTCACTCTGGCAGTTTGGCTCTGAATGTCAAGCAAACTGGGGGTGCACAGCACAGTGTGGAATTGTGTCTGGAACATGGCTAAGGCCTTGATCCTATAATTTGTTCCTCCAGGCAAACATTAATACCTCAGGTAAGCATTACTGCATATCAAAGTGCAAGCTGATAGGAGATTTAGGCTGTAGCCATTCAGAAATACAGTAAATATGTGCAATATTCATTATTACTAACACAACAGAATCCAAACAATCTTTTGCAATTGTTTTGGGGAAGCACAATATGTATTTTATTTGTTTAGCTGTGCAAATTTTAATTGTTAGCTGTGTGTTTCCTAGTGCAAATTTATAACATGTGTTGTTCAAATAAATACAACTTTTATTCCCTAAATCTCATTTGTTATACTAGAAAACATATTTACTTTAAGTTATTTAAAAGCTGGTAGACACTACGTGTCAAAAAGGGCAAATAATTAAATCCAAGTTGTTTTCCTTAACCACAATACACAGAGTAAAATGTATCTTTAAAAAATGTCAAAATAAAAACCTCTATTGATCTGGAAGAATTAAGAAAAGGGAAAAGTTATTTTTCTTGTTACTATGTGGTATTGAAGATTATTGTCAACCACTGCTTCATCCTTCAAGGTGTAGTTTTTCTACAAAAACCGTGAGACCAACAGAAGGTACCATCTTCCTCCATAACCAGCCAGGAGGCTGCAGCCACGTGCTTTTCTCTCTGACTGAATTGGAGATTTTCCCTTCAAACACTTCCACTGAGTTAAAGGGCTAGCAGCTGCTCCAGCTCTGGAGCCATTTCCCCTGCCAGCTTGGTCGGGCTCCTTTGAAGCTGCAAGAAAGCCTCAGATTTTTTTGTTTCCTCTTGTTCTTCTCCAGGTCTATTCCTACTTCAGTTGCATTTTGTTGTACTTAGTTTTCCACTTTGTCTTCATTTTTCCTTGCTTGCAGTAATTCTTCCTCCGCTTCTTTGGAGCCACACCTTCATTTCTAACAGGCTTAGCTGGCTTGCCTTTTGTTTCCATAGCTACTGGCTTTCCCACACAGGGTGTGTCCGATTGTCCCTTTGCCCCAGTCATCTGGACATATATGGGGAGAGAATGAAACCAAAAAGCAAAGTAAAATGTATAATCTTACATCTGTAGTAAGCACAAACAGACACAACTGACTTCTGATTCCTGCCATGTCAAACACTCACAGGTCACACCTGGCTGGTCTTCCTGTCACCACTGAGATCTTCCTTGCCTATGTGCCTGGATTTCTTCTGGTAGAAACCCAAGGACACAAGGGAACTAGGAATGGATGCAGAACCCTGTTTTGCCCTCATATAAAGCCATGGCGTGGCTAAAACATGTAACTGGGGCTAAGAACCACCCCACAGTCCACTAAACTGGGCATAATTAGCACATGGCTAATCTATGCTCAATAAGAATAAGGCTTGAAAATTTTCTTCATTCTAAATTTTCTTACTTCTAAAGTGTTCAAAAATATTAGAGATGAAGAGTGGGATCTTTGGGGAATTTCTAAAGCATAACAGGTATTTATCCACCAACATAAGTTACAAGGCAGGATGGATTCCTAAAAAATTTCTTTAGAGGCAGACAATTAATTCTTCCCATAATAAATTCTATACTGTTTTAGAAACAGCAAAAAAATCAAAATATTAGTCACTTTTAGGCGATATGAATTTAATTATATTTGCTGCGAAGAAACATTGTTATCCCTACAGGGCTTCATTTGAAATTACAGACAACCAAGAACAGATCCAAGATGCTCCCTCACTCCTGCTGCTGAAATCTGGAATGAGCAGGTTAAGACACAAAAGCCTTCAAAGACTGGCATGAGTGGGCTGAGGAAAGTACTTAAATCTCCAGTAAAGACTAAATTCACTTGGTTTTGTGTCCTACCACACAGAAATGTCTGTGCCTGATTTGTGTGTTCCCTGCCCACTCCGCAGTGGAAGCATAAACTGGACTTTTCTCCTCTACCTTGCTACTTACTTTCACTAAACTGAACTTTTACTCGTCAGACAGAAAATGCTAACTCTAACAGGAGGCCCACCCTGGTGTGGAGATGCATCTTACAAAATATTCCATTTCCGTCTGTTAACAGCACAACAAACCTGGATGTTTTTCCCCAATGTAAGGTTTAAAGCTAAGTGAGAACAATCTCACCTAATCCATTTCTGAGGAAAAAGGCATTCTTGGTAGCAGATCCAGAACTCTGAAGGGTCTCTGACCCCCAAAGACAACAGGTACCTGTATCAGCTCTTACACACAAGGGACACAAACAGATGATTTCTAAACTACTAACTAGCTTTTCCATGAACTGAGATACTGACCTTCTGTTTCCAGCCCTCCTGGGGCGCAGGGGGAAAGGTGCAGGGAACTCTTCCATGACTGATGTGATAGGGCAAAGGGAGGCTGGGATCCAGGGGTACCCAGGGGACTGAAAGAGTGGCAGGTACAGCAGGCAGGTCACTGTGAGCTTTATGTAAGTTATATGATGATCTCGTGCTCTTGTCAAGAGAACTCTTGTAAATTCCAACTGATGAATCTCCTGCAGTGTGAGTCAATAAATAAGAGCCCTCCTGTAAACTAAAAAGATAAAAGTACAAACTCTTATTTAAAATGTTTTTGTTTGAAGAGGATGGCTTTTTATGTTCTAAGTGCAAAAGCAAAGCATCTTCAGATGTTTACTTATCAGTCTCTGTTTTATCAAAAGACTATGGAGAAGAAAGCACTAATTAAGTTGTATTGATACATACACACTAATTAATGTGTTTACAATGTATCCATAATGTACTAATTTATCAACAATGTACCAGATTGTCATCATATTCAACTAAACATGGAAGCATGAAAACCATGGATATTGGGCAAACTCTAATTCCTTAGCCAGTGTCTCTCAAAGCACAATGCACGTGTGGACAGATACAAAGGACAGACATGCTTTCAATACACACAGGATTAAACAGGTCTTCGGGAAAATAAATGTCAGCCAACTGCCCAGAGCAAAACTTTTAGTCACAAATCATGGAAAAACTCCACTATAATTTGAATTAAGAGACTTCACAGTCAGTGTAAGAAACCTCTCACAAAATGCACTCAAAGTCTGCAAGCCCTGAAGCAGCTAAATAAAGAAGCAGGAGAAAGGATCAGTGTTGTACAATGAAAGACGTGCTGTTATAAGCTAAGCAGAAGTGAACAAAACTAGTATTACTCCTATAATTTAAGCAAAAAGACTAACAAAGAACAGATGCCCAAATTGGCTCAGAAGAGTCCTGTCTCCTGTCCTGAAAAACTGGTTTGTAAAAATCAAATTCTTTTCCATCATTTATACAAACCTTGTAATGCCAAACACATTTTACACAGTACTGCATTATGCTATGACTGACTTAAGAGGAAGTATAAAATATTTCATGTATCTGTGAGAAATAAAAGTCAGAATAGACAACATTCTCCAGAAGAAACAGAATGAGCTCAGTAGTGTTGCAAATAAATGACAATGAACAAAAATTGAGCACTTACTCAGACACCTTCTTCAAAATGTGATGAAGTATATTTAAAGAATTTGCAGGCCTGTGAAATAAAAACAGAGCAAAAGTAGTAACTGACAAGGCTTGTTGGGGTTTCAAATTCATTGCTAAAAAAAATTACTAAAAATACTCACTTAATCAATGCAAGTTTTTCTCTAAAAGCTTCTGGAGAAATCTTTTCCAACATAATCAGCTTTGACGTAAAAGCATCAATATGTCCTAAAAACCAAAATTCAATTAATACACTAAGCCCAAAAATGACCAAATGTAAAAGCATAATTTACAGACTTAATGCATTTTTAAAAGAATAAAAAATTGTGCTCCTCACCTGGAAAATTACAATTTACAACTTTGCTCATGGCAAATTCTTAAAGACTATTTGACTGGGACATAGTGAGGAACAACAATTCAAAGCTCTCCTCACCACAGTTTTAAAGTAAAGGCTGTGTAGGACAGTTTGGCTCATATTTCCCTTGCTAAGCACTAAAGATCACCAGCACAGCTTGGACATTAATTTGGTGATCATACCTTGCCCTGCGGTTCTTTCTCATGTTGAGGTTTTCCCAGGAATCTGTTCTATTCCAGCTCCCACGAGGAGCATGAGGAAAAAGCAGCATAATAAAATACTGCTCAGTAGAATTTACTGTTTTACTGTGAATCTGCTCTCACAGGAAGTGTAAATGCTTCAACTGCCCAGTTAAAACTCCTAAACCAAAGCACTTCCCATTCCAAGCTAAACATGACCAGCAGTTTATTCATTGGTTAAGAAGACTAAGAACTCCCACTTTCACAAATTAAGGAAAAAGAGGGTACCAGGACAACTGATTCATTTGAAACACTGCACATTCGTTACTTTTCTTGATACCTGTATTTTGTGCAAGATTAAGCAGCTAGATTTAATGGTCTGCATTGCTGACTAGAGAAGAGGTTTGAAGTCATCATTAAAAAATTATAGAAAAACAATCTGAGTTCTGTATTCCTCATCAGCCTCTTAAAATCAGAGACTTCTCTACTTCTAAACTCACTCCCACCTAACTTATAAAACCATACCTTACACGACGTTGAGAAGTGACTGACATTTAGTAAGTTACCCATACAGTAGAATCCAGATTTTTCTTCCAACCCATTTTTCAAATAATCTTAATTTAAAGGCTGATATCATCCTATTCGAGTGAAGGTAAGCTATTCTTGTACAAAGTTTTGTGCAGGGACTTAATGCAAACAAATGAATAATGGTCAGAGAAAAAAACGCTCCCAATAATCAGCAAAGCTTATCACAACTTTATTTACTGCTTAGATCAAGCACAAGTGCTTTATTTGGGAAACTTGTCACAGAGATTACTGCCTTTGCAGCTGCAGGATTTCCTATCTGAGCAGCAAGGGGACTTAAATCAACAACCAAGCAAAGTGTTCTAGCAGCAAGAGGAAGGCAGCACTCCAAGTCTTTTGATGATAACATCTCTGCTTTTGTGCAAACCACCAGTACCTTCTTTGATAACATACAAAATTAAAGTTTCAACTTATTCTCACCCCTTGCAATTTCTGCGGGAGGCCGTGGTTTCACTTGTGTTTTCTGCCTCATCTCCTGAGCCGGCAGCACAGCTGAGTCAGGGCGCAGAGCAGAGACCCCTCCCTGCATCACTCACACGGCCAACACTGAACACAACTGTGCGCCACAGACCAAGGCCCAAAGAACTTTCCAGCCATACTTACCTGGCAGGACAAAGGATGGCTGAGGCAATGAATTAAGCTTTTCCAAGACCAAAAAACTTCTAATCAATTTAACACTGAAGTCTGCTACATGCTCAAGACTTCAGAATTAGAGGCTTAGGATATAACAGTCTCAGAACTGTCTGAACAAGGATGCAAGTTGTAGGTATCGTGTTAGTCATTGTAAGAGCAGTTTTCAAATGGCTGTTCCATCCTTTCACACTCACACTGTGAGGTAAATTTAAAAAGACCAATAAATCTGTGGTTTTACTATGATTGATTTAAAAATATCTTTATTATAGGACACAGTATTCCACTTAAAGCAATTCAAATTACAGCATGATCTCAGAAGTCAAGTCTGCCTTTCTGAACACACCACAGCAGCAGTCTTACTTCCAGCTATTAGATTCAGAATTTCACAGCTACCTTGCAATATTTCTCAAGAAGAGCAGGAAGAATTCCTGAGAAGAATACAGTAACAGTTTCCTATTAAAGGCTGTGGTGGATGCTGTCTCGTAGAAAGGATATTTACCTCCATACATTTTTTTTTTTAAAATTTACCTCTATTAAAAACTACATCAGTACCAAAATCTGCAGTCCCCAATTTGTCTACTTGAATAAATCAAGTATTCTGTCAGTATGAAAAACTGGCAACATGCTGAGAGTTCATTTGTAGCAGACCTTTTTTCCCCCCACAGGTTGGGAGTACTAATTTACTCTTCAGGACGGTGACAACCCACAGTAATCCATCCTCCTGTGCCTCCTCAGATCCCACAAGATGAGAACTCCTGTGGACCCCAGGGTTTGCCTCTGCTAAGAGCGTATCCAAGAGCTGACAAACAAACGTCACTGGAATAACCAGTGTTTCTGGGTGCCAAGCCCATGAACAGAGAGCTGGAGGCCAGGCCACTGCAGCTGCCAGCCCGGGGCACCGTGCCATCCCACGACCTGGGAAGGAGACACTAAGGAAAGCTGGGAATGGCTGTTCCTGCCGGCACAACCCCTGCAAAGGCAGCCTGCCTTCTCCCCCACTCCCAAGGGCCTCTGCTCCAAGGGGTGTTGGCTGGATGAGCTGTCTGCAAACTCCTGCACAAACGCACCTCTGGTATCCTGTCACTGATGGGAGATCAGATAGACATTGGCTCCTTGTGTGCTCAGCAAACATGAGCCCTCTCTGCAGTTCCACTGTTCCCTCACTGCCTGGGACTGGGAACAGAAACGTTGATAACATTTTCTACAGGACGCCAAATTGCAGTGCCATTCACTACACTGGTCTGCCTGTTAAATAAAATGAAGAAATGCCTCTGTACTGGATGTCAAGATACAGCTAGAAATGGAGAGCTGTGGACATAATTGGCTCTTTGTGAGGGTTTTTTTAAATGGAAGGGAAAACCCACAGCAAATACGTATTGCCTTTAAAGTTTAAAATTAGAAACGTAATTTCCATCAAATATGGAGAGCAGATCAAGATGCAACCAGCAAAACTACTACCTCAAATACATGAGATTTCACATAAGCCCTGTAATTCTATGGTAGGCTGCAAAGTTTGTATGGAAAAATTAGAAAACAGAAGTTAACATTTCTGAAATAGCATTCTGATGTGAGCCAACAACAGCAAAAGTGTAATACTGTGCACAAGTGGAAAGGTTAGGCAACCACAGGCCCCAGCTGCTGCCATGACAACCCTAAAACCCAGATTTTTTTCCTACAACAGGAATGCAAGGCAGTCCCCACTGCAGAACACTCATTCACTGCACAATTGCCCTCACTCAGTAACACATGCCAAGCATATTCTAAATATCAACCAACCACTACATGGCAAATTTTCCCTTTCAAAATCTTATTAATTACAAGATAATCAGCATCAGGAAGCTTTTCATATATTAAATAGGTTGTTAAAACATCTGGCCACATTCTTTATATGCATTTTTAATTTCTCAACAGAAAATACAATCCTAACAGACATAAAAACTTTCCTGATGTTTCAAATGTCACTGCAAACATGAACACAGTATTTTCTACAGGACACTTGTGAATGAAACTTTCCTTGTAACACTGCATTTCTCATGTGCTTGGCTTATGCCATTTTGACTCAATGGCCTTACAAGTGTATCTGTGCTAATATCTCCACTTTTCATTCCTGCCTTTTCGTCTTTTTATTTTCTGGGCTCTGATTTACAGCTGTCAGCCCTTCTACACAAGACTTGCAAGTACCTGCTCCGTTTTCACTGACTGTTATTCTGAATTCATAGATTCCATTACATTATCTCCTGTTTCCATCTACAGCACAGGCAATGATCAAGATCATCTCTTTGACAGGGATGTTTCAAGTCATAACACATATTAGGAAATTAAATGTCATGAATCAGCTAGAGATCAACAACAGAAAACCTGGAAAATGTGCTTAGGTAAAACCATCCAGTGCTCAGAACTCCTGAGAACACCACAGCTTTGGAAAGCTCTCAGTAATACTATAATACATATTTTTATACTATATTATGTATTTTTCTTCCTCTTCCTATTAGAAATTTCATTTCTGCCAAGCCAGAAAATTATTCCCAGCACCTCAGACATGAGGCACACGTCCACAGTTTTCAAAGAATGTCATTTATCTTGTGAATGACAGAATTTGGTTTAGCCCCACCTTGCTTGGTTTTCCTCATTGTTTTGTATCTTACCTCTCCACATGTTATCGGTGTAGAAATAACAACATTATTGCCTTTTCCAATGAAAAATAAATAACATTCGGTCTTTTCCTATACTGCAAGCTGAAAGCCCAAGAATCAGTATCCCCTGAGCAACATACCCAACCTCTGTACATCTTCTGTTTTCGTAAACGATAACAAATTTATTTATATGTAATGATTTCACAAGATGATAAGAGATATTTATAGCTCACATTTCATCAAGAAGTATTTCACCACTCCTGTGACAATGCATGATGCATGAGTCACTCAGAAAATCCAAAACCTTAAAATTCCCCCTAAACACAGACACTAAGGCATGAGGATGACAAAATTCAGAGAACTGAATTCACACTACAGATATTTTTGTATTTCAGAACTGTGTTTTTTTTCTTCTTTCCAAGATTAATGGATGCTATTTACCTAATACCAAAGTTAGAATATTCTCATTCACCATTCAATTGAAATTTTAGACAAAACACACGTAAGATAAAAGTGAAAAACAAAATTACAAAGTTAAAATAAATAAGGACATATGGACTATACCTTCAATAAATATGTATCTCTTCTGTTATTCTACAAATAGTCAAACAGAAGTTTCTTAGGAAGAAATGAACACATGAACTTACCAATATAAAATAAGCATTGAGAATGCAGCAAACTCTCTGTCCACAACTGACAGACTTCACTTTCTGTAAGAGCCTCGACACCATAGTAGGCCTGGTATTCTAGTTTTGGCAACAGGAAAATGGGAGTGAGCTATAAAAGAGATGGGACAAGAAAAATCAGCATGCACTGTCCAAAACTGTCCACAATTTAACTACGTTTTTTAGTTTATAACCATCGAATATTTCCCTCAGAGTTGAAGCAATAAAGACACTTGGCAGATTTTGTTTGATGGCTCCCACTCTATGGAACCCAGTGCACAAATGATGGAGTACAGAGGCTCTGCATTACAAAGAGGGTGAAAGGGATAAAGCCAGGTCTAGGCAAGCTTTAAAAAGCAAAAAAATTCTGTCACTAAGTAATTTTTTCATGTGATTCAATTGACGTTTACATTTCTGTGCTCTACTGCCCTCTGCAGCAATTTAAGAAAAAATACATTGTATTTCTGATTTGCTTATTATAAGTGGAATGTTGCCATTTATTCACAGAATCACAGAATATTCTGAGTTGGAAGGGACCCATAAGGATCATCGAGTCCAACCCTTAACACTGTCTCCCTGGTGGGAATTGAACCCAGGTCTCCCACACGCCAGGTGGGGACACTTACCACTGTACTAAAGTGGATTTTATTCCTCTTGGCAGGTCTCATTGGAAATTCGAACCTAATGCTTGGACTCTCATTTGAAATCAGGGGTTAACACTGCTAGAGGAAATGTAAACCTCATCTCACTGACAAACCACAGCTTAACTTTCAGCAGAAATGAAAAAACAAAACAAAACAAACACTTGGTTTTCAAATAACAAACGGAGCAGCTATTCACAGTAGATCGATAACAGAGAGATGGTATTTCCTCAAAATAAGATTCTGAGCACAGAATCCTGAAAATAATCAGAGCTACAATGATGTATTTCCATTTCAACAAAGCACAAACACCTCAATTTACCTCCCTGATGTAATTCTGGTACTCTCAGGAGGGAGATACCACACCACATTTGCTCAATGAGTCAGTGGACTCTTGGCAAAATAATAAATGACTGAGGATTACAGAATAAGCTTCCCATCTCTTGATGTTACAAGGAATATTTTGGTTAAGAGTTGCATTTAAACCATTTTATTCCACAAGATAAACTATTTTCTAAGATGCACACCGTAGTATTTTCAAGCAGAATGAACAGTATCTATCTGGTGTTCATTTTATCTCCTATTTCTCTGCTTAACTGGGCACAGCAGCAAGGCTGAATCGTGCCTGAAAAGTGTGATCATGAACCTTCTCAAAGCCTTGGGCCAAACCCCTGATTATTGCATTAACTTTTCAGAACAGTTCAAGCTGACATGAGTTGACATGAATATCATTACCCATGCATATTACTGTAGTAAGAAATGGAAAATCACATTTGCTTATCTTCTAATCAAGTATCTTGAAAGAAATCACAAATTATTCTTCATTCTCTTCCCACACCAAATATTTACCTAGAGAACTCACACATTAGTATTTTTTAAAAATGCACTAATTGTCTGAGGGAGTACTAATGCTGTGAAGGACTGGGAATTTCAGAGATGCCAGTGGAGCACAACTGTTCAAAAAAACCAAACCAAATTAAGTCCAAAAAAAGCTAAAAGCAGTGCCTGTACCTTCTGGGCTTTTTTCTTTTTATGGTACCGTGGCAGTGACTTCACTTTTTGCACATTACAGCGCACAAGTACCAACAGATCATCCAGACTGAACAGCTTGTACACAATGTTGCCCTCTTGAGGTGCCTTATACTCAGAAGGGTCTTCTTCAAGGATCTGAAGTTCACTTGGCAGCTTCCCTATAGAAAAAAAAATAAAGAAAATGACAAGTTTGTACATGAAGCTGATCAGCTTTTTTCCCTTGCAGAAGGTTTTTTGTTTGTTTCTTCCTATATCTATTTTGGTTCCTAAGATTTGTGGATGAAAACTTGAAATAATGACATTTGGACAATGTCCACTTTATAAAAGAGTGAATTTTTAAAGAGTCCCACACTACTACATTTCTCATACAAAAAGAGCTTTGAGACTCTTATTCTTGCACAAATGTATTTCAAAAGCTGCTATTTAGTCCACAGTCACTCAGCACAAAGGAGAGAACAATTTTATTTCCAATGAATGTCTCCTGAGAACTCCATCCATTCACCAGTTACTGAAATAACTCAAGTCTCAGGTCTGGACGACAGTCCAAGGCTCTGCACCACGTGGAGTTTGCTTCAACTTCAATTTCAATACCAGCAGTTTGATACCAGTGTTCTGAGGTACATTAACAAACATCCCTTCATCCCTCAGAGATAATTTTTTAAAAGCATTAAAAAGAAACAGATTATTTACTGAAAATTTATCCCGTTCTTTTTTTTTCTTGCAGAAATGTGGAAATAGGTGTCAAAACAACACTTACAAACAGGCATTGCTGTAGTGCTACAACATCTAACATGAAATTTAGAGTTTATGGGCATCTTTGAATAGTTCCCTTCAAACTGAGGGAGGAGACGTGGTCTTCCAGTGATTACTTAAACTCAGTTAAATCAATAAAAATATAGGAAGCGATACCACAATTTCAACTAAAACCGAATTAGTTGTGTTAACCTACAGATCACATACACTTGGCCCTCTTCCACTTCGTGCCCCCCATATTGCGGCTTCACATCTTAGCGGCGTGATTTTCAGCGATGAAGGAGGCCCCTTTTCACAACTGCACGCGTGTGACCCGGTACACATGAATATTCAATGCATATGCAAATCAACCCGCACAGCCGCGATGGCTCCGTCGCTTCCCCACTCCCCGGGCACGGCCGCCGTGGCAACCGATACACAGCAACAGTGTCGAAACAGCGCCCGGGAGCCATCTGAGGTGTGGGGCAAATTTGCACATTAATGAGCTGCCATTCTACATGGCAGGCAGGCTTTGTGGGCCATGAATAAGACCGCGGGTCCGTGGTATAGGAGACCCAACTGTAATTAATTCCTATATGACCAAATGCAGAGTCAGTCAGAAAACACCAGACATGTTTCCCACCAAAACACATGAGAAGAGTATCTGTCCTGATGCAACCTGCCTGGATTCCTGTGAATTTCTGCAGACCAGACTACTCAAATATTTGAATTTCTGTGCAAAAATAACTCATTTCACCACCAAATGATTTCTTTCTTGCTTAAAAACCTTGTATATAACAACTCTGTGTTCCTCTACAGTAAAACAGTATTTCACATTCACCTTTGTAGACGAACAGCTTCCAATATGTTCCCTTATGTGCCAGACGAAATTAAGAACATGTTCCCTGTGTGAGACTGAAAGGCATCTCCAAATAAACGTAACAGATGCACTATTACCACATTCTTCAGATTAAAATGTTTTTCTGCTGAATCTTAACAAAAATTTGAAATTTTACTCCCTGTACAACGAACATACTCAACTTACTCTTTGGCATTCCATCAAAAAGCTGGGCCCAGGTATTTCTGCAGGAGCTGTTGGGATTGGAGGTTGGGGCTGGCACAGTTTCTGTTTTTGGAGACTGAGGCACCTGGGCTGGCCCAGCATTGGAAGGATCACAGCTCACCACAGGCTCAGCAGCTTTTGGGGAAGGTGCCTTGAGAAGTTCAGTTTGCATTTTCAAAATCTGGCCGACAGGATCCAACTCCTTGGACAACTTTCTTACAGGTTTCCTGGAGGCTTTTTTCGCCTGATCCATAGCATCTGAGCCATCAGTTGTGCCTGCTAACGGACTGTGGGAGGGGGAAGGAGATCTGGCAGTCTCTGCTGAGGCATCAGAACCAGTGGCTGGTACAGTTGGTTTGCCACAATCAGTGTTTTTACATTCTGAATCGATGATCAAACGTTCCTCATCCGTGTCACTACTGCACAAAGTAGTGCAAACCTCATTTTTTTGTGTAGCGTCAGATTCTTTCTTGAAACTGACTGCATTAGACAGAGGATTTAGTTTTGTTTCACTGTCCAATACTTCCTTGGTCATGACATGTGCTTTGTTCAGTTCTACCTCCACTGACTTGAAGCTTTTAAAAGCTGAATTTTCTTCAGGGCTGAAGCATGGAATGGTATCTAAGGATGGAAGCTGCATGCTGGCACATGCTGAAGTTTCCTGCTCAGAAAGAGTATTTTTCCCTTCTTCATCTCCACGGTTTATGGTGGAGGTACTTCTTGCCCCCATTTTTAGGCCATGAGACGAAAGTTTAGCACTGTTACTAACTGTAGGAAAAGTACTTTCCACTTTAGAAGTTCTTGAGATCTTGGCAGATGCTCCAAAAGTTTCCAGTTCTGTAACATCATCATCAAAGTCCATCCCTGTGTCATCTGGAAGGGGAATCTTCCTGCACTGGTAGGTCTCAGAAGACACCTTAACACAGCGACGACAAAGTGACAATATTAAAAAAATAACAATAAAACACATACAGAAACAATGTATTAATTACAAATAAGACACTGTCAAATTGAAAACATGGAAAATGTCCTACTATTCATATTGTGACTGCTGGGGAAAAGTGGCACTAATTTAAAAAAAAAATCCTGTTTAACTTGGAATATTTTGAGTCCTAAGAGTTAAAAGGTATTTCCAACGAAAAATAAAGTTGACAGAACTTTTCCCGTTGAATTCAACTGAGCAAAATACATTTGAATGCAGTAAACATTAAAGCCCATGTTGTAGAAGCATTTAAAGGAACCAGACAGGCATTTTCTAACAGGGTCTGTAACTCAGCAGGAGAAAACCTGCCAAGAGAAAACCTAAAATTTCCTTCATTATCACAGAAAAAGTAACTTAGGAATTAAAACACAGGCTTTTGGCTATGCTTGTTTCTAAGAACAGATGAACCTACATACATCCCACTGGAAGAGATTGTCCTCAGCTGGTTTGTCCATCAATACATCAGAAATTGAAACATATGATGTTTTGGTTGCCAGGAAATCCATTGGAATTTCGTGGAAGATTTGATTCCTCTCTCTCACTGTCATTTCTTTTCTCAGCAGAGGTGAATCAACATAAACCACTTTAGCTGGTTTCCTACCTTTTCAAGAACAAAAACAGATTGAGTACGTATTAAATGAAAGAAAAACTGTTCTATAATTTAAATAATAAATCATTCAACTTCCAATTATGGTCAAAACCATTCCACACCCAACTGGAAGAAATGAAAAACAAGCCTCTCCTTCAGCAACAACAGAAAATGCACATCCTTAGTGATTAAAAAATTTAATTTCCTGTAGGAAAGCACAATGATTGTAAAATTTCCCAATATTTGATAGCTGAGTTACTATCTAAAAGTCTGCTATAGAAATCTGTGTGAAATGCACACAAGGACATGTCAAGACAACAAAGAAAATAATCATAATGAATAAACAGTGTATTTTTTTAAAGAATTAAAAGTAATATGGAAAGGAAATGTTTATTCAGATTCCTGAAGGAGAGTTTGACAACTAAAGCAGGGCATTCACACAAATTCACCACTTTATTAGAAATATTTTTTGTTGCAGCTGGGAAAAGTATCTTAATGGATATTCATAACTTTTTTACTATTCTAGGATGTAAATAGATCCTTTTAATTCCAGAAAATGTTTGTTCTTTGCTTTTTCACACAATTTCAGAATTTCTCGGTTTTTCTGGCTTACTGAAATCAGTTCACTTGGTAATTTCCACAGCTTCAAGCAGTTGCTTTCTTTCCAAGAATCACAACTTACAGTTATGAACAGCAAAAGCACATTTAACTGTGCTTTGGTTGGTTGGTTGTTTTTTCCCCCCCCATTCAATGTTTGTGGTGGTAACTGTAGAGGTTGGTACTACTGTCAGTAACAAGGTGTAGAAAACTGTATGAAGTGACCCCAGATCAACTTTCCAGATTTTTTTCCAGCTTATGGGACAAAACTCCTCAGAGTTTGGTAACAAAAACACTCCATACCTGCAACAGTGATCATTTTAACACAAACTGGAATTTCCCATTGCTCCTTGTAGTTCAGTCCATGATTATTCAGTAAAGTAAACAATGATTGATTACTTAAAACAACCTGAGGTCCATATTTCAAAGCAAGTTTTTCTGCATTTGAATCTGAACTAATATCCTGAATGAAACAAACAAACAAACAAACAAACAAGCGTTAACACTTTTAGGTTTGCCTGTTTTTAAAGAAATATACACAAATTTAAATTTACAAGAAAAACTTCAAAGCCAAACAAACATGGATCAACATTCCCCCCGCCCCCCAAACTCCAAATACCACCATGGTGCCAGGCTTCAAAATGAACTGAGAAAGCAAAAAACTCCCCTGAAGTTTTTTGCCTGAATTTTCTGCATTCACATCGTAGTACAAGAAAACATAACTTGTATTTTCAGTTCATTCAAATACATTTGAATTACTAGGTTGAATAGGAATTTAGATGATCACAAAACTGAAGAAAAAAAACCCAAATCAGGTTAACTCACAAATACATATTACAGATGTTCTTGTGAGTTAAGTAATAGAACAGTAAATAAACCCAAAGACTCCTTAAATTATTGATAACAAATTATCTGGAATAAACAGCCAAAAAAGCAGTTCCACAGAATGAAAAACTTTGATTCTTTCACAGTGAAAGAACACAAACATCAACTGTTTAATGGTACGGTGATATGGAATCTAAAAATAGTTCAAGCCATAAAATGGATCAAATTGCAATTCTGAACAAAACATTCCTTAAAAATGACAATAAAAAGGCTACTTACATTATTCATCATCTGAGCCCTTTTTTCTGGAGTTATAATAGATGTAACAGCTTTATAATCAGTGGGCAGCTGAACAGGCATGGAAGGGAAATCTGTTTTACCACGTCTTGCTGTACCCTTGGAGAAATCAACAGCACCAGAAAACAGCTTTAACAGCACCATGGTGACCCACCACTGCATTTCTGATACAATTTCCACAGGTGCATTATAAACTTGTGTTACATGAAGAAACACACTAGTGATGTAATCTTTTTATAGCAAACATACAATGAAAGGTATTCAAGCTTTACTACCAAAATAATTTTATTCAAGTTATTAATTACTAACTTCAATTATCAATTATACCCCCTAACCCAAGCATCGAGTAACAGTTGCAAAAATCTTTGCATAACACAACCTCATGCAATTCTACTTATTTGAAAACCCCCCACAAACCCAGTATGCATCCATAAGCTATTACCATTAAAAGCAGGTTTTTTTCCAGCCTGAAGTTCAACTGTGTATGAAACTTTCCTCCCATGATACTCATGATCTCCTGGAGGGTGTAACACTCGGGATACTTTTGCACATGTCCAATACAAGCACGTAGCAATTCCTAACATAAACAGAAAGTAATTTATGCATTTGTATCTTTAAGAAGAGTTTAATTTTGAAAAGTCTCTTCTGCAATTGCAAATTGCATTTGAAACCTTGCAATTACCAGTACAGATCTGGAATACCTGCGGGGGTCAAATGTATTTAGTTTTTACTCAGTAACTAGAATGAGTTATTTCCGCAAGTATTTCTTAAAACTAAATATGTGTCTCTTATTTCATTTTTAACTCAGGGTAGCAACTCAATAATAAGTAAGACTTCAAGTCTGGAGACACATTTTGTGACCAGATGACAAGATCACTTTGAAAAACAGACACAAAATATACAATTGCAAAGCCAATTTCAAATTTAGGGGGGAGAAGGAAGCAGGATTTTTGCCTTCACATGTGCCCAAACCCACTAATGGGAAAGTTCAATGAATCTTTAGTCTGGAATTCTTTTTCCCAAATGTGCTGTAAATCCATGAATGATAAATGAAGTTGCATTCATGTTTGATCTTAGAGCCATCAAAGTGGATCTTTAACACAGTATGAACTCGATTATGCTTAAAGCCTGAGTTACCTCTGATTAAAGTGACTTTGTAACAAGCTACTGTGGAGGAAAGCTTAACACTCTATGCAGTGATGTGTACCTGGGAGCAACTTGGTAATGCAAAGGCACATTTAAAATGCAACTTCTCCCTTCCCAAATACAAAGATTATTTAACTGATAAGCAGATGTTACTGTATTCAGTGATTTCACTTAAATTTTCTTGGCTACACACAAGGGAAGGGTGACTTTCCACATCTCATCCCAACATGGAATCAGAAGTTCAGGGAACTTCACATCCCATGAACAGTGTTCTGTGTTGTCATGTCACCTTAATCCCAGTCCTTTAAGAAGAGATGGAATGAAACATGGCACTGGCATTTACCTCAGTGTAACGCAGGGCATCCTCAGAGATGGCATCATAATCCTGGGCACAGCTTTTTGCAGCGTTTTGGGCAAACTTCATAAATTCTGCGATTTCCTTGTTTACGACTTCTTTCATTTGCTGGGGAAAGGAAACATCTATTTTTAAGAAACAACAGAATCCTCTGCACTAGGTATGTAACCAGCAACATTTCCAAAGGTAGTGCTGGTAATGGTATGAGGGAGGGCATAAATTCTACCTGCTGTTCAGTTTGCCAAATGTTCAGTTTCACTTGGGTAAAAAAAATAATTTGTGAGGTCCATTTCCTTAAAAATACCCCAAACCAACAAATCACCCCCCACACAAACAGCAAGCTTCTCTTGATATGGTGGTTTATAAAAAGAAAGGTTGCAAGACACTGTTGAGAGGTTTACATGACAAAGCCACAAAGGTATCTGAGTTCTGACTTTACAAACAACTAACAACAGCACAGTAGATAATGATGGGCCTTGGAATGACATTCCCACTGTTCCAGCATTAATAAGGAAGCACGGAAAACCATTTGCTCAAAACCATTTGCTTTATTTATTACACTTAACAGGATTCAAGTAACATGGTACTTCCACCTACCAGGAATGTGGCCTATTCAAACACCCTGCCAGACTCAGCTGCAAGTGGGAACTCGAGCCTTTCCACTTCTGAAAGTACTGATAAGGCAGCATAGGAATTCCACGACAAAGGAATTATGACAAATTGAATTTAAAACTAATTTTCCCACCTTCTCCTTTATTCTTTGTAATAAAAAAATCCTTTGGCTACCTTTGTGACATTTGTATGTACATATCTATGCACTTACCATATATGTGAACAATTCCCTTTGACTTGCTGCATTAACTTGAAAATGGTTTATTTTTTTTGAGTATTTAGTCATCAGATGTAAGTATGTTTTCTGCTCCTTCTCAGACAGACAAGAGGTAAATGGATAGGGGAGTCTGGGTTCTGGAAAAGGATGACCATCAGTTGTACTTTTAGGCTCCACCTCAACTGAATCTGCAGCCTGGACACTACAAGTCTGTCTGTTTTCTGAAGAGTTTGCCAGTGCTTCCACTTTTTTCTTTGCCTCTCTGGAAGAAAAGTAACAAATGAAAGAACTTGCAATTTTAACGCAAATACTAATATTTATCAGAATAAATAAAGGCATTCATGCAAATCTAAACTTCAAATTTACCAAAACGCCCAGAGAGACATTGTGCTATTCCACCTCCTACTCTTTGTTACAGAACTTTTCTTACTCTGAAACTTCAGCTGGACTATCAGACTAACCCTTAGTACCAGCAGCAGGTTTGCCCCAGCTCAAAACCAGAAAAAAGTACTATTTTTTTTTTTTCTTAAACAAAATGACGTTTGTATGACCCTGCACACTCAATATTGAGGTAACAAGCTAAATATAACATGGATTCTTTGCTCTGGAAAAACCCATTACGTTTAAGGAGAAGACAAAGAATCTTCACACTTCATCATTCATTGATTGTTGGTGTACAGAAAATATCTGCACCCTGAAAGGTCAAATTTATAAGTCAATTATGATAGTAGAGGAGAAAAACTCAAGTAAAAAAAGTCCTTCTTTCCTTGTAAAAGAAAAAATTAAAATGACTTCTTTGTAACAACAGAAATTCCAGATTTCAGTGAAGAAATGCTTACAGAATACACAATTCAAAGTTTCATTTTCTACTCTAAACACTGCTGGAATGAGTCACCAAAAATACGATTAAGCCAGGACAAGGGGCACAGCTGCCTTAACAACAACAACAAAGAAGCAATGTAAAGCTGGTTCTGAAAACAACTCCAAGGCTCTTAGAGCTTGGCCCTGCTCTAGTTAAAATAATTGTTCTTAAGAGAGAAAATATTTAAGGCTAACAAAATGAACATTAACTGCTGATCTTGGAAAAAGCATATTTTTAAGATACTATTTCAGCAGCAGCAAACATCTCGAGTGTCATTCAAACCCAGCAGTATCACATCCACAGTTTTAATAACACTTCACAGCTGTCTCTCTGGATATGGGAATGTGTCCATCCTCGTGGCACAAACTGGCAAATTTAATTAAGCTGTAGCAGCGACAAGATGCTGACTCAGATATGCCAATGTAGGAACATCAAGAAATTCCAGCAGCTTAAATTGGCTATATTCAGCACTGAATGAAATGGCAGCACATCAAGATCATTTCAGTATGCAGTGCTGTCACAGTCTGCATCGGGGTGCAAACCAAAATAATCTGACAGAGCTTTTCTGTCCATATTTACAGCATTATACTTTATTTGAGCTGACAGCATAAATTTTCCCCCTTCATTTTATCAGCAACCTGCCTTCACAGCTTCTATACCAGGAGAACATACACTTTGGTAAACATCTATCAGAACCCCCCCAATATAAACACTGGCAAATTTCCTCCAGCTTTGACTTTCATATTTGCTCCAACAGGTTTAATTTCTCTTCCTCTTGATATGGCCACACAACCCGGTTCCATCCATTTCTGATTTTTTTTCCAGTTGCAACCTATCCAGCCTCTGCTGCCTGTAAATCCACTTGAATCAGTCACAACTGAACAATCCCACTCTGGAGTGTCTACTCCAGAAATTCCCCAAAGCAAGAACCCTGCAGTAGTGTCAGGTGTACCCACAAAGCTGTGAGGGCTGTGCTCATCTCTTCCCAGTTCAAGAAAAGTCGCTCCAGCAGAGATGAACCAAAGAGCCTTCTCTAGCTAGAGATGTGGGATAGCGACGTGGTGTAACAGCTATTCCCCTCAGATACACGTTCTCATTGTCAGTTCATCAAATACAGTAGTCCCCCTTTTGAATAAATTATTTCCCCACAGGCTGAACTCCCCCCAGTAATTATGTGGTCTCCCATCCACATTCCTTGTGGTGTGAATGTTCATTCCCCTGGAGACACCTCCCTACCAGCTTAACAACTTCTTAGGAAAATCTAGTCTAAATACAGTCCCCTGAATGCTGCAATCCAGCAGCACCAGCCACGCTTTTCACTATGCAAAGTAAGTGTTGATTTACTTCCTCAAGAAAATAAAAAAGGACATCAAAACTGCACAACCAACACTACTGGTGTCACCTGTGCTCAGTGTCACTTCCCAGTTTTGAGCTAATACTACAGTTCCTTCATTACTCAAGGAATTAATTGCACCTCCTCTGCACCTAAAACGTTTATGTAAAGAGTCTTGGCTACTTCCAAAGGATACAAGTGAAAAGGATTTCAACGTACAGAACTGGACAGACAGCAAGACATGAATTTCTAAAAAGAATTAGGTCTGGCTCATGGGTTACTGGCCCCTTGCCCTGACCAGTAAAGAGTGTGGGTTAAACTTCACCCCTCTTTGGTACACAAGATAAAGCAAAAAACAAGCGCCACCTCCAAAAAATAACCCAACCTCTACCTCCAAAATCCCAGAATAACTCCCTCAAAACAAGGAATCCCACAGGACCCGAGCTGGACTCCTCCCCCTTGCTGAGCTTTCACAATGGTGAAGCACAGACCAACTGCTGCACCAAAGGGTCAGTAACAAATCCCTGTGTGCCAGATAAAGAGCAGCTTTCCCCCCAAACAGTAAGGGTGTGTATCCATAGGATGATGCCAAACAGTCCCAAATAACATAACAGAATATACCTTTTTGATAAATGCCACAGTTCAGAGAGGCTTGGAGACAATGAAAACTTTTCATAAAGTTCGTGTGAGAAAAATACTTCTTTGCCATTTTTTGGTGAAATATCCCTAATAAAAAAAAAATTAGATTACAATACCTGAGAAACAAAAAACTGAGTAACTTATAGGCTACCTAGACTTGTTTCCTGATTTCCACTTAATGGAAGTTATGCATCTACTAATTCCTTCTGGTTTTCAATAGTAAAACACGTGGTCTTCGTAATACGAAAGAACAATGTCATTAATTCAAGATATAAAATCCAGATACAGTGAGAGAAGTTCAGGGAGCTACTTTCACATGTGCATTAATGAAGACCAAACTCTGACTTGGAACTTGGTGGAATTTTTGAGAAAGACACACTTGTCATTTTTTACAAAAAAGTTGGTTTTGTGTTCTACAATGAATATATCCTCTAACCATCTCTTTACAAACCCTTCCATCCAGGGCACAGGGTTTGTACAACGCCAACTTTCCTGCTATAAAACGCCAGAGGAAAAACGTACGTCTTACACTCTAACTCAAACCCAGCCCGCCCCTCTAAGATTAAAAAGCCGAATGACGCCTTTGTAAGGCTCTTTGTCTCAGAAACACGAATAATGAACGTCTCGGCCCCGAATCCGCACAGCGGATCCATCGGACCCCGCAGGAGCCCCCGGCAATGGGGCGCCGCCCAGTGGAGCGGGAAGGGGGATCGCCCCTCACCCCTGGGGCTGCGGGGCAGCGCGGGGCCGTGTCCCGTGTCTCGCTCCCCGCGGCTCAGGGCGCCCGGGCGGGTCTCTGGGAGAAGGGGCCGCGCTCACCAGCTCAGGGCCGGCCCCGCCGCCGCC
>WEKX01028118.1:1216-16397 GCA_013390025.1 Pitta sordida
ATCCTGGCCTGTATTAGGAACAGTGTGGGCAGTCGGACTAGGGAAGTTATCCTTCCCCTGTACTCGGCGCTGGTCAGACCACATCTTGAGTACTGTGTCCAGTTTTGGGCTCCCAAGTTTAAGTAGGATGTTGAGCTGCTTGCGAGGATCCAGAGAAGGGCAACAAGTATTGTGAAAGGGGTGGAGGACAAGCCCTATGGGGAGCGGCTACGGGAACTTGGATTGTTCATCCTGGAGAAGAGGAGACTCAGAGGTGACCTCATTGCTGTTTACAACTACCTGAGGGGAGGTTGCATTCAAGTGGGTGAGGATCTCTTCTCTCAGGCTGACGACACCAGAACAAGAGGACATGGCCTTAAGCTACACCAGGGGAGGTTTAGACTGAATATTAGGAAGAGGTTTTTCACAGAGAGAGTGATCGCTCATTGGAATGGTGTGCCCAGGGAGGTGGTGGAGTCGCCATCCCTGGAGCTGTTTAAGAGTAGGTTGGATGAGGCAATTAGTGCCATGGTTTAGACAATGGGTTGGTGTTGGTATACAGGTTGGACTCGATCTCCAAGGTCTCTTCCAACCTTGCTAATACTGTGATAGTAACATCATTTTGCTGCATGTTTTGCTGAACAGGCTATCAAATGTGATAATTTCTTTGAGCCCAGCAAAACAAAATAGGGTGATTCTCCTGACATTTTTCTGGTAAGTCCAGAAATGCTTTTTAACTGAGAACACCAGTGAATGAGCCAAACTGAGGACGTAGCTGTGGCCTTCTAAGTGCATTTTATCATCACCACCAGGATGATGAAATGACCATGGTTGGTTGTACTAAATGGGAAGTAACTGATCCATTGAGGCCACTCAGCACAGTTGGACTCTGCAGGCCTTTCCATTTCTCAGTTTATAGACAAGAAAGTGATGCCCTTATCTGTTATGACACAGCTCCCATAATGGTTGACCATACCACACATCTTTCTCAGCATGCCATATCTACAAGAGTCATATCTTCACAAGCATCAGTGTGAAAGCTTGAGCTGTTCCCACTCACTCCTTTCTAATTAAGTTGTCCTAGGTGCCCTGTGTGTGGCAGGTCTAGTGTTTTGCCTCAGCACTGCATGTTCTATGTGTATGTTCTGTCATGGAAAGGCCCCTGAAGTCTGCTAATCCCCTACTTAGAAGAGTTTTCAGCCTTGTATTTACCCATGTGTTTACCCTTCCTCCTGGCTTCCATGGAGAAAGCTGCATTATGGTGTATGATGGTCCAGGAGAACACTGGGAGCTCTGCTGTGGGTCCCTACAGTTGGCTGACTCCAGGAATGGTGAAAGGCAGTTGTCTGAGTGGGCCTCTTTTAATTAAGAAACCCAAACCAAACAAGAAAACCCCCACACATAAAACCACCCCAAAAACATAAAAAAGAGCAATCTATTTTAGATATGGGAGAGAAAAACATTTAAAAAGCTTTCCACTTAACAAGGCTCCTCTGTGACATTTAGATGCATTTATACAAGTTAAAAAGGAATTTAGCACCTTCCCACCTCACTCATCAGACTTTGAAGAGAAAAAGCAACTAAAAAGACAAGATTACTTGATATGTTGCTTTGTTTTGTTCACGTGTTGTGCCCGTTGACGTTGGCTGAGTACTATTACAGCCCACAAAGGGCCTTGACAGAGGAATCATATTCTGTCAAGTCCGGGGCTTGCTTTCTAATGAGGAAAGATAATTATTGTGCCAATCTCTGATCGCTTTTTACAAGGCACATTTAATCCGAGGGAAGACAGGAGCATCTTTTGTCTCATACAGACTTGAAAGCAGGGCCAGCAGCTGTAAAAGAGTAATCACTCTGAAGGATTTTTTCATTATTTCCTACAAAGAGGAGGAAAGTCTTCATGTCACTGTCTCCCGTCTTCCCTGCTCTTGAGTTCAACTTGCGCAGTTTCATCATCGTGGCCCCACTTCTCCAAGCGCCTTTATGTATATCCTATCAAAACCATTCGTGTCAAGCACTTATTACTGGTTTGAAAGACAAGTAGTCTCCCCCCACTTCCTACCCCTTTCTCTGTGAAAGAGAAAGTTTGCACTGTGTTTTGATGGGAATCTGATGATGTGCAGTGCACTCTGAGGCACCTACTCCCTTGGCTGTAGAACTGTGTGGCCATGGCTGTAGAGCTGTGTGGCCATGGCTGTAGACTTGCATACATTTTTGTACATTAGAAATGGTCTCCTTAGATGTGCATGCTACCTATCTGAGTCCATATACATGAGTGTGTGTTTGTGTGACAAGGTTTTTGGATTCTCAAGCAACTTGGCCAGATATAGAAGCTTGGAAAGAGTTCCAGCTAATGCGTCAAGTGTAATTTCAGTAAGATTTAATTTATTCTGTCTTTTCCATTACAGTCAGTTCTTTTATAACATCTCAGTTGTTTTGGTTTCCAGCGTGACATAGGTTTCTGCAGTGCAGGTGCACAGTGAACTTGAAGACAACTGGTAGTACAGTTGTACTTTAGACGCTGGGGAAGTGAGTTTTGAATGTTAACTGGATTACTTCAATGTCAGTAATGGAAAAGTTGGTAGGATTCACTTGCTGGCTTTAGCTATGAGCATTGACAACTCATTGCAGCAAATGGAAGATCTCACAAGCCTGCAGTTTTATGATACCTGTAGTATATCACTCCATTGGTTTATTTATCATTCAAGATCTTGTCCTTGTATACTACTAGGTCAAGATCAGTATATCTTGATCCCACAGTCCACTGAATAGGCAATTTTTCTTGGATTGTTGCAAAGTCCAGCAACGTGGAAGAGAAACAATATGACTTCTTTTGATTCATTCATACTATCCCTGGCAACACAAATTTCTCTAAACACAAGATGAAAGACTGAAATCACACTATTTGCTCTGAGGGGAGAAAACTGTGAGTAAATCTTATTGATCCATATCCCAGTGTCCAGCTGCTGAAACAACTGTTAAAACAGGTGTGTCTAATTTTAGCTTTTGAAACAGCTAGGCAAAGTGTTGGCTGTGTTTCAGTAACTTTTGCTTAAAGAGAAGGCAGGCGGCATTCTCTGAACATACTGCTATTGAATTAGAGAGACCTATTAATATCAGGGAGTCAACTTAATTCTCTCAACGTGCTAACAAGAGCACTTTGGAAGGAATTGGAGAAGAATGACAGGGTACCTTGAAACCAAAAAGCGAAAGAGATTGCAGTTTGTGTGTTCTAGCAACAGCAATTTAATCAGTTTAGGTGCATCTGTGCTACCTGTTGCTTTGCTGGCTGGGTTTGTTTTGCCTGGGTGACCTGAGGCATATATATCCTAGCCGTATTTTTTGAATACAGGCATACTCCATTGAAGTAAAGATTATACATGAACATGAATAGATTGGCAAGTTTGTGAGAGAGAATGTTAAAAAGCCAACAATAACCCTATTCTGAGTGTTTTGGGTTTTTTCTTGCAAAATCAAATATTCAAAATTGAGGCAAGCTGGAAAACCATGTAGCATCTACCCCTTTCTGCATTCCTTTCAATCTTTTAATTATAGGATCAGCAGTGTGTTGTTGTGGACTCCATATTTGGTTGTGAGATAGAAACAATCATAAAATGAAACAAATTTATAGTTAAAAATTGTAAACAAATTGAAACAAATGTATCGTTACAAAATTCTGTAGTTTGGGAAACACCTGTTTCGGTTGATATGAAAATTAAACTGTCTGTTGAATAACTAAGAGGAAGGCAGGGTGTTATTATCAAAGAACTTGAATGCCCAAGTTGTGTTCCTAGCGCTGCAGCCATGATCTAGAGTGATACATTCTTCCTAGAAGCAGTGAGTATGTTATAGAAGTGAGTGGAGAAATAATGGATTGTTATCAATGTATACTTTTATATTGATTTCTTTGTGTCCCCAAGAGCCATGGCTTTGAAAGCTGGTCTTTATGTGTACTGGACTACGAATCTCTCTCAGAAAAAAACCCCAAACCAAACCAAAACAACCTGTTGGAAAAAAGAAGAGGGGGTAGAGAGAAGATATTTTTAGAACAAGATATTTTGTCATGTTCTTTAGCAGCATCTGATTCTGCTAAGGAGAGTATAAGTAGTATCTAGCTCCTCCAGATGTCAGCTATTTAAAGATGCACACCAGAAGTTCTGTGGACAACAAATGACTGAATCCCACACAGAATGTTCGTCTTGGCAAGAGAAGAAATGGGAGTGAGTGGGTGATCCTGTGTGTGTTACTGTGCAGGATGGAATGGGCAATTACAAAAATGGGAGATAAGGAGAAAAATGAAGATGGATGGAGGTAAAAATACTTGCTAAATGCCACTGTCCTACTTGGATGATGTGGGATTGTTGCCTAGTTGTCTCAGTGCTTTGTCTAGTCTGATTTTAACCCTATAAACTATTTTACCATGATTTATGTAACCTAAGATATGATAAGCTCTCTATAAACATCTTGATTTGTATTATTTTCAGCCTGTAACTAGGGACTTAGGAAAACCCAAAAATGAGAGTGATTTGTTGCAATACAGCTTGCTGGGGAAAAAAAACCCCAAACTAAAGCAAAATTATTAGATCATCCTCTGTTGAAAGCAGAAGCTTTTCATGATTTTATTTCTTTAGATGAAAATTTTGTTAATAAGTTCTTCAAAGCTCAGCAGTATTTCTTGGTATGGGTCAAAGAGTTTCATAGAACCCATAAACAACTAGATGGCTTTGGGGCTTCCCTCAGAGGCCACCAATTTCCTCAACAGAAGCTGGAAACCTGCTGTCATACTAGTTTTGAAATTTATTTTTGTGTAATATTTTTTTTCCCTTTCCCATGCGATCTCTATTTAGTGGTTGCCTGTGACACTGAAGTAGTGCTCATAGGTGGGAAAGAGACAGTCTATTCTAGCTGGTCTAGGTCCTGTTGGCAGTACTAGGTGAAATCTCCCATTTCTAGTAGAGAGTAATGCTTGATCAAAGTGGCATAGAAATCATAGGATTTCTTCTGCTGCTGCTATTTCTGTGACCCTTTAAGTAAAAGGTGCTTCATTAGTATATGTGTATATGTGATACAGATTTGAGACACTGAATTATTCTACTCTCATACCATAGTCTTTGATTCTGGTGCCCCCTTTAAAAAAAGTATCTTGCAATACAACCCATAGTGAGAAGCCAGTTGCACTGCTTGAGACCATACTCTACTAGTGTGGAAATATCGTGTTATTTTAGTCTATTTTTCTGGGGAAGTGATGCTTTTGCAATTACTCTGGCCATCACTCCTTTGGTTGCCTGGCCAGCCACCACCACATTTGACAGGAGCACTGAAGCCCCAGAGATACTGAATTCCTCCAGAACCTATTCTTCATCCCTGCTGAGGCATAAAGGCTGGTCCACCAGCTGGTAAGCTTGCAGCTCTGAACCTGCCACAACACACATCCTTCTTCCTAGGTCAAAGCAAGATGTGAGAAGGACAAGAAATTAAAGGTGTTAGAGTAGGGTAAGGAAATATGACAAAAATCTGAGTGCATCAGATGCGGGAATGCAGGGGGGACTGAAGGTCATAAGGTGACGCTAGGGTGAATGGAAGAAGGCACACATGGCATGACAAAGGGGAAACATAACGCCTCATTTCCTACTCACTTATTTCTGTAGTTCGGCTGCTTGTAGAACAAACATTTTTTCAGGTAGCCAAGAATATCAGATGTCCTCCTTTTATCTGCTTGCTGCTACATTTCTGATTATAACATGTAGTGCAGGGGCTGGTAGTGGATAAGTATCATCTCAGTGCAATAGAGGTGTTAAACAGAGCACCTGTTTAGCTGTTTATTCTGTTGATCACATAATGCTTTCTTTCTCTTCAATGTTTTTTTTGTAGCTCAGGCTGCCACAGAACAGCTACCTTCAGATTTCTATGCAGGAGGAGATCCAACTGCAGAGATGAAGACAGGAACAAAATGATTCACAGTTAGTCATCCTGAAGACCGCTCACATTTCTTTCACCCTCACAGTACCCACCATACTTGGGCCAGTACCCCGGACTAGTCAATGACATACTCTTTGTTGCCACCCTCAGTGCTCACTTTTGGTGACACAAAAAGGAGGGTGAAATGTGGCATCTAGTTAAAACTACATAGATCTAGTTATAACTTAAAAGGTGACTTAAGGGATGAATGGGTCCAGGGTGCAGATGGCTTTGGTATGACCAACCTGAAGTTCAGAAGGAAGAAGAAAAAAAGTGTGGTCCTTCAAGTGAGCTCCTTCTATGGGTTATGCAGGCATTTCCCTATTTTCCCTTTTTGTTGTTTCTTCTGTAGTTGTCCCTGGCTGATGATCTCATGAAGAGAGTAGTCATGTGACTACTTTAAACTTAATCCATGCATCCCTATCATTAGCTTTTTCCTTGGTACTTTACAATGAATTGCTGGAGTTTTTCTGTTGGTCCTGTTCAATAGATCCATCCAAGTTAGTAGCAGTTTATGCCTCGTGTTGCATACAGCCCATCAGTGAGGGACTGTGCTACTCCTTCCCTTTCTTTGTTTCCATATCCAAATTTTCACAGCTGCTTGGTTCATAAAGCCCTTGCACTCCTGATAACTGCGCTTACTCTCATGGTAGCATTTGCAGCTCCAGTGGAATTTTGTTGCTGCTGGGTGCCTCCCTCTACAAGAATTCCCTCCCATTTTTCTCAAAGACAAGGGTGCTGGATAATGGGAAGTGTTTCGTTTGAGGAAGCAGGCTCTTTGCATCCATGTGACTAGTACAAACACTCTATGAATAACAGGTGAGTTGGAGGATTTGGCGAGACAAGGAAACCTCTGGTGCCTCAGGAGACCTGCACCATGGCAGAAGCTTGGGCGGGTAAAGTTTGAGACCCTAAGGAATGACAGGAGAGTGAGGTGCTTCACAAGGATAGAGGTATTTTTAAAGCAGTTCATGCTCCTTATATTTAGTCTCACTACTGTGCTTTTGTTGAGCTTCTCTGCTGGAGACCAAGAATCTCAGTAAGGTCTCTGATCAGTTGCTGCAAATGGAACTAGAGTGTATTCTGCTTCCAGCTGTTTAATTTTTTGTTGTGTGTGTGTTGTATCCCTTGAAGACAAGGCCTGTCCTTGGTAGTATTAAATATGTCAGCAGGGATCAGGTAGTTGGTGCTGTACAACTACTCATCCCAGTGTAACGCTACAATGACCTAAGCTGAATTTTCTGAAAATTGCAAAACCTTTTAAATTTAATCTCAGTGCAAAAGGCCTGAGAACGTGGTAACCAGGACTTAGCCATATATTTAATGTTACAGAATGTAAAAGGGGAAGTATCTGGCAGGGTGCTAATATGAGCCTTCCTTAAACTGAGGAGTTCTGCGCTCCTCAGTTTAAGAGGGATGTCGAGATCCTTGAGCGTGTCCAGAGAAGGGNTTCTATGCAAGAGGGGCAAACATCTTACAAGTAATATAAACAGGAGTATCATCAATAAGATAAATGAAATAACTTTTGTTGTGAATGCAGTGCTCATAAGACTTCATCTCAAGGACTGCATCCAGTCTGGCCCGTGGCACTTCAAGAAATATGTAGGCACGTATTTGGAAAAAGTCTCTGGGAAACCAGAAATAATGAGCACAGTCTAAACCCCATAGAACAATATAGCAAATGTCCATGTGTAAGGAGGAATGACATAGCAGAAGTCTTTAAATATGTAAATGATATCTGTAAAGAGGAAGGAAACAATCTTTTTCTGTGATAGGGCAAGAAATAACAGACTGCAATATTGCAACTAGAAATATATGTGTATGTGTACATTGGGGAATTACAGATTGCTAGGAAGGGAATGTTTAGAATTCTGTAAATCAGACCAGTTTTAAACTTTAAAACAAAACTTTACTGAACTCATTAAGTAGCAACACACTTTATGTTAATGGTCAATTCTCAGCCATTAATTATTACATTATATATGTAAAACTGTTATTCTTTAACATTAATGTCCTAAATTACCTGTGAATATACAGTGCCATAGAGCTGGTTCTCTACAGTTAGCACTGACAGCTACAGTCCTTGATGGTTCTAGCTACAGGAGAAGAGGTGAGAAGCAGAGAAGGATGAGAGAAGTTGGAAATGAATCTGGCTTGTCGTCATCCATATCCAATTTCCTTTTTCATATTTTCCTTTTTCATAATTTTCCTTTTTCATATATTCATGATTCATTAATGTTATTTTCAATGTCCCAAAAATGGGATCTTCAACAGCTAACAGTGCTGCTTCTCTTGTTCCTTTTTTCCCCAGACATGCTTCTTATGTGTTTAGCAGAATGCCCTGTGTGCTTGCATCCCTTATACTTATCTTGTCCTTTGTTGCAACTTTTTGTTAATTGGATGCCTCCTAAGACTAACTGTGTCTGTTTGTCTGTTTGATGGTCATATTGCTTAGGTACTTAGGGAAATGCCTATATATGCCATCACAGTGTTGCATTATATACCGCTGTTAGTTACAATATTTTAGTATATCTGGCCACAAGGAAAGCTAATATTAATTATATCTTGATTAATGCATTAGTAATTTATAGGTGTCACAAGCAACTTCTTCAAGTATTACAGATCTGTGAGAAGGAAAAAAATAATTCTCTTGATAAGTTGAACACTGGTATATACATATTACTTTCAGAATATTGATTCTTCATCACTGCAATTTAGACATCACCAAGAGTGTTGTAGGTAAAGTTTACACTGCACTGGTGCAGAGAAATGGACTAGATAGCCTCTTAAAGTACCCGGCTGTCTTGTCTGTTATGAGCCTAGTAACTTGGAGGGGAAAACTTCATTTCTACTGTGGTTGAGAGTAACTGGACTGTAAACTGTGTCTACTGTGCAAGCTGTGTAGTACAGGCACCAGATGTAAAAATGGCTGCCTCCTTTGGGTGAGGAGAAGGCCATCTAGCAGTCTTATTGTTTGTTGTGTCTTAGCAGCAAGTTGGTTTGACACAGACTTTGCAGCACGGACTCAGAATTAAAAGCAGAAGAATTGTTCTCCCTAGTGTCTTCCTTTGTCCTTCTGATTTTTAGCTTTGGTGGCTCTGACCTTCTTTTTCTCTTCATCTTTTGCACACTGACGAGGAAATTATACCTACCAGCAGCTAGCTCCCATGCAAGGAGGCTTGGCCATGGGAATCACTTTGCTCTTTGTCTGGTGGTGAGACACTTGTGCCAATGGAAGATTTTCCCTCCCTACATATTTCTTTGCTTTTCTTTTAATTCTTTTTTTTTGGGGTCACCTGGCAGTTATTGCTGCGAATTGAACAGGTGATTAAAGGCAAAAGCCAGGCAAGATGATAGATGGAAGAAAGAAGAGAAGCAGAGGGGAGCCTGTACACAGTGGGTATTAGAGAACTTGCTTTTCATTAGTACAGAAGTCAGTTTAAAGGAGCAAAAGCAACAGTTTTTCCAGCTTTTCCTTTCTGTGTCAGACAAGATTTCTTTGAGTGCAAAAGAAAAATCAAAGTCTTTTTTCTGCTTTCATGGGTAAAATTAAAATAGTTCCCTATTTATCTCAACAGATATTTTAGCTCTGTCTATTCTCTATCTCTACTTCAGCCTTTCAGGTGCTATTTAAATTTTAGCACTCGGAACTCTTAAAAATAGTTTCGCAGCTGTTTTCTTGCACAGTAAGAATTCATGACACAAATGTTACTTCTTCAGTGCTAATATTTAGCATTAATGTGTAAGGTGCTGGACTAGCAGACCTTGGAGATCTCGACCTAGATCTACAGGATACAGCCAAAATTGCAATGGGCAACACATCCTCCTCTGTGATCTCCTGGTGCATCTAACCTCTGGCTGTTGTGAGAGTCACCAAAGGGGAGGGATCACAGCAGTGTGTTATCCCAGGCAAGGCTCACACCTAGGCTGGAAAATGGATGTTTGCCTTCATCCTAGACTTGCCAACACTGATTCCAAACACAGGGAGGAGCAAGGTACACATAACTTTTTGTTTCCATAAACATCATAACTACTTAAATCCATAATATCAGTTGCTAGAAGTTATGCTAAAGATGAAATTGTCTCAATATAAAACCAGTCTAATCACAGAGCTGCTATAAGAGGGGGCTGTTACAAATGATGAAATCAGTTCTTAGCACGTGCTACAGGTCAGTACCATTTTATATTGATATCCTTAGTGAAACACAGGTAGTAGAGGTACAGAAGTTTGAATTCTGTGTTAGAAACAGCAGAAAATTAAATTGCTGGGCTCTTTTCCTTGACTAGTGATTCAGTAATTATCTAATGCCAAGCAGTGGGCAATCCTAAGTTTTTTCAGACTTGACCAGTCTTCCAGTTTCTCTAATCTTTCTGAGTCTTGGATAAAAAGTGACGTTTTCTAAAGTGATACAAAAAGTGGAAGCAGGTTCTGTTTCTTGCACGAACAAACTTTGAGCAGCTGCCACTGAGCCAATCTTCTACTGAGAATAAAAGAGATAAATGCAATTCCAGCCTTTCTGGAGGAAAAAACTGCGGCCACACAGGATCAGTTTTCTCATGTGAGATGAGAGTCTGCCTGTCAGCAGAGCCTGCTTAGCCCACTTTCATGAAGTACTCCAGGAGCAAGGACTAAAAGGTTTGTGAGGCAAAAGGGGAGACATGAGTAACTAAACATAGGCATCCTTTATTAAACACAAATCCCATTTATAATTACTGATCTAGTAGATGGTCTGAAATACGAGAAAGATCTTGTCCTAATTTCTGAGGCAGCCTTATGAGAGAGGATGCTTGCTGGTATCCTGTGCAGGTAGTCAGAGGTATCTCTGCAGCACGTTCAGTGAAGAAGAATTCCCAGTGATGATGGAGAACTCTCAAGCTCAGGGCTGAAAGCAATTGGTCTAGACTATGTGAAGCCACTTTTGCCAGTATCTAAGCATTTCCATTCTCTTAGGTTCACAAACTAGCAGACTTGGGCTAAAAAAAAGGTACTGTTTGCACATAAAGCTGTTCTGACCTATGTTGGCTCATGCCTTTCCAGCAAGTCTGTAAGGTCTCCAGGGAAGGGACTCTCAGCTTGTGTTAGCTTACATAGTACTGAGTACACTGGATTGTCCTTTATAAATTATCTAGCAAACGGGAGCAATTCTAACATGTTAGTGTCAGTCTGCACTAGCAAATTCTGACATTGCCTCTTTCCCAATTATAATTGATTATTGCTTATTAAAATGAGATATATTACTGTATTCTTGTGCCCACACACTTGTTCTTTTTTGGTTTCACTAGCATGGAACTTTAAGTGTGTTAGAAAAGTCTGAACTTCACAAGATTTTTGCCCCTTAAATTGAATGCTTGTCAGAACTAAATTTGCGTCCCAGTGGTTACTGTTGCTTTTGGCTAACTTACTGCTAGGTCAGGCTAACTGCTTGTAATCAGCTTGGATTTCTCTTCTCACAAATGAATATCAAGGGTCAGATCTCCCTTCACTGATGTCAATCTACGCCTCTATTGAGTTTACTCACTCTGACATAAATAAGAACAAAGCTAGGCTCCAAAGCTTCTGTATTGCTTGCTTGTGGCAATCTTTGGTCCCTTGGAGCTGAGAGGAAAAGAGAATAATACCTGCCTTACGCTACTGGTAACATGTAAGGCATATGCCTCAACTTCTGTAGGTAACTGGAATTACTGGTTGCTAATGAAAAGCACAGAGGCCTTGAGAATAGGTGGCTTTCATCCCCCCCCCAAAGAGGTATGAAATAAAACTGAGAACTACAGAAACTGCAGTGAGTTGGTTATACACAGAAAAAGTACTGCATAGCAGCAGCTGTGTGCGTGGTTCTCAGCCCTGTCCTGGAGCAACCTTTCCCTTTCGCTCTGGATGAGCAAACACCAATAATTCTTTGGTGCTGCTGGGTCCTGCCTCTTGAGGCTGCCTGACAAGGACAATGGGGCATCAGGGACTAGTCTTAGAGCAGTTAATTTTGCTGGCTGTGCTGAGGACCTTACCAGATTTTTGGTCACTGCTATCCTCAGCAGTATTTGAGGAACCTTGCTGAAGACAAAGGAATATGCCAGTCCTAAACTCTCTACAGCATGCAACCCTTTCTTCTTTCTTTTATTCTATTTGAAACTGTATTTTAATATCATAAGGGGAACCTTGTCCTGCACTCCTTCTTGTTCTTGGAAAAGTACATTAAAAAAATTGAACTGTTTTGGACCTTGAGAGAGACAGCTCAGTCTGGAAAAAGTTCTTGGGTGACAGGTTGTTCTAGCAGAGCTTATTCTCTTAACCTTATTACAGCTAACACTGTACCTCATTAGTCTCTACTGGGTGGAGGCAGAGCTGCCCTCTCTCTGGCAGGCACCTTAAAAGCGAATGGACTTTCCCCTTGGATCCAGTTTGAGAGATCCATGATTTTAGAGCAGTATTTATTTTTTCAGTTCTGAATGCAACAAAATAATTAACAGCTAAGGTTTAATAGAGAATACAGAGAGAGTTGTACTTGCTCCCTCAAATAAGGTGGAGTACAAATTTTTCCTGGGCTTGAAGCTGACTGGCTCTCTTTCTGAGATTTTAAAACTCAGAAACAATTGCTTTATTATTTCTCATTTCTGCAGAATATGGTGGCCTTCTGCTCTTTTAGCAAAGGAAACAGCTATATGAAATGACTACTTTTCTCATACCTGTAGATAACAACTTATGATGGGAACCATTACTCTTTATGATATCCATCTCAGTTCTGAAGACACAAGAGCATTTAGAAAGATTGTATGTTTACCCAGATTAACTAAACTACGTAATATCAACAAAGCCAGCCTCTTTTGAAATAAATCTGGTAGCAATAATGTTGTCGAAACATCACTTCTGACAATAAACTTTCCCTTGCCCAAGTAGGAAAACTGCAGTTGAAATCTGCCCTGTCCCTCCAGTGGTGCTGCTAAATAAATGAGTTACCTGTGAATTACGGGGCAGTAAATACGTCCACCAACACGTAATAAAGCAAAACAGAGTGAAGTCCCAGTACTTTAGGATGTCACTAGAATCTTATGATGTATTTATAGCTAGCTTCACAGGTTTTCCTCTTTTTTTATTATTTATTTTTATGGTTTAGGCTTCTTGGCCTATTTTTGCCTAAGGCACTTAACCCAGTGGTTTGCAGCGAAGGAAGGTTGGTAGGCAGAACGTAGGACACTTCCCTGTCAGAGGGACATTACACAGCAGCTGTATTGTTTCTTCTGTTCATAAACTGCTCAGACATTTTTTGTCTCTGGCCAGGGCAATTTGAAGTGATGCTTGTCTCCTTTGTACATCCACTGCAACTAAGCTGCTACCTCTGTATATGGGGAAGGATTGGTGGTGGACTTAGTAAGGGAAAATATCAGCTATTTGTTTTGGAGGGGCTTCTTCCCCACAAAGACAGAATCCTTCTGGTTATCCCACTACATATATGGCAGCAACTTCAGTCTTCTCAACAAATTTCAGGGCCAGGAACATTTGCCTTACACATATAAAATTACTCTGTGTACTGTGTATGCCAGTGCAAATTTGTCATCCAGCAGGCACCTGCATCACAGGTTCCTCAGTCCTGTCTCCAACCACATAGCCATGTCAGGAAAACGGATATTCACACTTTAAGGCTAGCAAATGGCCACCAAGACAAATGTTTATACTAACAGCATGTACTGTTAGTATGGAGATGTTAGTATGGAGAATCTTGGTGTCTGTTCTGCTCGGTTCCCATGTCTATCAGTCACTCACTGGCTCAACACAACAGAGACTCTGTCTCCTTATCTGCAGAATGGCAAAGTAATAACTAAAGCTGTTGAATGGCTTCATTAATAAAAGATTTTAAAGCCCTCTGAGATTATTAGGTGGCAGGTGTTGGATAAATGTGAAAGTAATATTCTTGCTTTCCACAATCATTGATTAAACTCAGCAAAACACCAAAGCATTTCTGACTGCTCTAGCCCCTGATTTAGATCACTTATACTATAACTTACTAGAAAATAAATTACAAGAATATCAGGCTCAGCTAGAAGTATTAAATGCACAACTCAGGCTGATCATTACAAGTTACTGGCATGTTGTACGAAATTGAGATCAATGACCGAAAGTATCACACACCTCTGCGCTAGGGAAATACTTGAGTCAAGCAGGTTTCAGAGGCGCATGCGTGCACACCTACAAACACATATCTAGAGGGGAAAACAAGAAAACTTACAATCATAAACAATTTATTCCGGTTAGTATGAATAATTGAAGGAGGGAGAGGCAGTGCAGTGCAAGTGTTGGGGCTGGCTGGCACCTTTTCCAAAGCTCCTTATTGACTGCCTGACCCTGTGTAAGTCACATCACTGCTGGTGCGTGGCTTTCCAGGTGTGGCTGGGGACTTTTGCCATGCAAATGGATAGACAATAAATTACGTACTGGATAACGCTACCGCATTTATTAATTAATTGATGGGCTGCAAGCTCTGCCTCCATTCCTCACCCTCCGAGGATTAAATGCAGATATACGTGTTTGGACTCAGCCTATTGCTGCAGGAGCATTAAAAAACCCCCAACAAACACATCTTTAAGTTACATGGAATTTTAAAGAGCACGATCATTCCTGGTTCTCCCTTTGCTCCTGAGCAGCTGCGGCTGCAGGAAAGAGTTGGATTCGATGATCCTTGTGGCTCCCTTCCAACTCAGAATATTCTGTGATTCTGACGAGCCCTGGGACGGGACGGCGGGACGGCTTTACTCCAGCGCATCCGTCCCAGTGCCGTGGCCGAGGGCCCCGTGTTGGCTGCTCCTCGCCCGCGGGACAGCGGGAGGGCGGCGGGACAGGAGGTGCCCGTGGGAAGCAGCGACGGGGCGCGGCTGGACGGGGTGTGTGCCGGGCTCTGGTTGCGCTCCGCTGGGTCAGGTCTGGGATCTCCGCGGGGTCAGGTCTGGGATCTCCGCGGGGTCAGGTCTGGGATCTCCGCGGGGTCAGGTCTGGGATCTCCGCGGGGTCAGGTCTGGGATCTCCGCCGCCGACAGATCTGACAGCCCCGGCACAGGGCCCGCCGGCGGGCGCGCGGGGACCGCACGAGCGCTTGAATGGCAGGGGCGGGACCAACGCTTGACCCCGCCCCCTCGCGGAGCCAGCCAGTCCCTCTGCGGAGCGGTGCCGGCGCTTTCATTGGCTCCCCGGGGCCGGGACATTTGCATGCTGCTCGCTCATTGGCGGAGCCGCTCCCCCGGCCGCCCCGGGTGCGTT